>JALPQI010006160.1:0-45622 GCA_025490895.1 Thaumatotibia leucotreta
GCGTGTTCTGCTTGGTTTTCAAACGTTGCGAGTGGCTGCGATCTGTGATTGTCAACTACACATTTCCGATTCATTTTAAAGTACCTTACTTCTAAATTAACTTTTCTTAAGTTAATTACTTTTCAAATTAGAATTTTGAATCAAATAATGCTCAAGTTTGACTAAGAATCTGCATTGCATTCCTCTGTTTCAATAAAATCGTGTATCATAGTAGCATACTGTATATTGTGTCTTTTAGTTATCAATTTTGACCAAAATGTAGGTGCCGACAGGGTCTAGATTCGGCACACCACACAATTTTATAACTTCGCGATACTGTAATCAAATAATAACCATAGACTGGACTACCCATCGTAAAACGTTATTACCAGGGGCCCGTTTCTCAAAAGTTTATAACTTGTAATACAAGTGAAACTGGACATGTTTTTTCCGTGGACCCTTCATATGTCGTCGCCTGGTACCCACATCACAAGCCTAAATTAAGTGGACTAGGTCGATTTGTGTAAGATGTCCCAAGACATACATATACAGGGTGTAAGTCTAATACGGGCGAAGCTCTTAAGGGGTGTTAGTTTACGACATAATAAGTACATTCAAATAACTTTTAGGTACTTAAAATCAGAGCAACAAAATTTTCCATACAAAATAATTCGGCGCGCAATGTAAAGCAACATACGCGAGCTAAGCACTCGTTGACAGCTAATTTCAAAAGCAGATGACATAACTGCCAAATCAACAATAACAAATGTTCGTACCTACATTGCTGCTCCGATAATCTTAAAAAAATTCTGTGGGGTCTAAATTAAGAGTAACTTTAAAAAAACCTTGTAATCCATGATTACACTAACGAATCCCATGCCTGGTTTAATTGATCGCCCTTATTAGATTTACATACTGTATAGGTATATAAAAACTTAAACTAATTAATTAACTTAATGCTACACATTTTAGTGATAGGCCACGACATTGGTCTCGGCTTAGAGGAAAACCATACGTGCGAGAGGGAGTTCCCATACCGGCATCTCGTTCTAACTTATGGATTCGCTCGCCGCTGGTCGCCTTAGACCAATGTCGTGGCCGGGCCTTAGTCCGATCTATCCTTTGATGGAATTTGTCAAGTAAATATTGTTTTTAAAAACGTCCACTGTTAGTTGTTAATTACACTTGAATTAGATGATTTACCTTCTTGTTTAGGGGTGAAGCTCATGAGCTTTTTCAGTTTTAGGGACTCCCAATTAGCGTGAAAATAATAAAACCATAATTTTAGTACTAATTAAATACTAAATTTCAATAGAAACTCGGTTTTGGTGTTATATTTATAAACTATAAGCGATGTTATAATATAAAAACGCCGATCAAGTTAGGATTCCTAAAGATTACTTGTCGTTACGAACCTGACTGCAACTCAGGTTTTTTAATGTCACGCTAATTGAGTGGCCCTAAAAGTGAAAACGCCTTTAATGTAATAAGGTCTAGTGACCCTTCAAGGGTCCATTAACATAAAGTCAGCCCCTAACTAGGATTTGCAAGTTTTGTAACAAACAAACAAGGTCAAGGAAAGGTGAGATTTAAATTGGACAACTACCTGTGAGTGGCAATGTACAAGTTGCACACACATTCTCAAAATTGCGGGAATGTACTCGGAAATTTCCGACAATTTAGGAGTAAGTTCTCATGGAGAATGTTTCCTTGAGAACTTGTAAAAAATTGTTATGAAGAATATTGTATTTCACAATTGAGTAAACAAGGCATAAACTATAGAGGCATGTATATACAACGGTTTTGGCATGATTCGATTGCTTATAAGATTTAAATTGCCGAGAACATTCTCTATAGAAGTTTCGCAATTTACGAAACTTTTCCGCGGTACATTGCTACCTGTGAGAGCTCGTTGCAATTTGAATCTTACAATTTTGACAGCAAACCCTGTAAAAATGAAATTAAACTCAAGTTTTTTCAGCCATTAAGCGGGACATGTCTTAGATATCACAGCAGTCATTAAAAAAAAGTATTTTTATTTGTATACTATAAACTATAAATAAATCTAATTAACTTAACCTATATCTAAGATCCTTGCAGCAATGGCATTTTACCTAGCAATGTACAGTCAAGTGCAAAAATAAGTATCGAAAGAATCCGTTCATAAATATGTTACGACGTTCTTATTACACAGAATTAGAGTGCACTGGGACATATTTTTGAACGTTTTTGTATACACCTTATTTTGTCTTCGACTGTACGTACAAGTTGAAGAACATTCTCAAAATTGCGGGGATATACTCCAAAATTTCCGAGAATTTAAAAGCAAGTTTTTATGAAGAATATTGTATTTCACTATTGAGTAAACAAGGCATAAAATATACATTAAAAGGCATGTATATACAACGGTTTTGGCATGATTAGATTGCTTATAAAATTTAAATTGCCGAGAACATTCTCTATAAAAGTTTCGCAACTTATGAAACTTCTCCTCGGCACATTGCTAATTGTACCGAGGATGCTGGCGTCATTCCCTCGATGTATCGCAATGCTGATGCGTTGTGCGAGGAAGTCGCCAGCTTATCGGTCTTTACAAACTTGACTGTAGATAAGTTTTTAATCTTACACTAATTGGGTGTCCCTAAAATGAAAATGCGCTTATAACTACCATGCAGAAGTAGCAATGTACAAGTTGAAGAACATTTTCAAAATTGTGGGACTATACTCGGAAATGTTCCGAGAAATTTCATGAGAATTTAAGAGTAAGTTCTCATGGAGAATGTTTCCTTGAGAACTTATAAAAAAATGTTATGAAGAATATTGTATTTCACAATTGAGTAAACAAGGCATAAACTATACCTTAAAGGCATAAACTATACAACGGTTTTGGCATCATTCGATTGCTTATAAGATTTATATTGCCGAGAACATTCTCTATAGAAGTTTCACGGAGTTACTATGGCCACCTTCCGGCTCCAACATCAGGCCCTGGTTACCATATAGTATCAAAGTACTCGTCAAGACTAATCCAATGAGCCCAAACTCGATGGGGTTGCGTCGTTTAATTACGGAGTTCCTATGGCCACCTTCCAACTCCAACATCAGACCCTGGTTACCATATAGTATCAAAGCACTCGTCAAGACTAATCCAATGAGCCCAAACTCGATGGGGTTGCGTCGTTTAATTACGGAGTTCCTATGGCCACCTTCCAACTCCAACATCAGACCCTGGTTACCATATAGTATCAAAGTACTCGTCAAGACTAATCCAATGAGCCCAAACTCGATGGGGTTGCGTCGTTTAATTACGGAGTTCCTATGGCCACCTTCCAACTCCAACAGCAGACCCTGGTTACCATATAGTATCAAAGTACTCGTCAAGACTAATCCAATGAGCCCAAACTCGATGGGGTTGCGTCGTTTAATTACGGAGTTCCTATGGCCACCTTCCAACTCCAACAGCAGACCCTGGTTACGATATAGTATCAAAGTACTTGTCAAGACTAATCCAATGAGCTCAAACTCGATAGGGTTGCGTCGTTTAATTACGGAGTTCCTATGGCCACCTTCCGGCTCCATCATCAGACCCTGGTTACCGTATAGTATCAAAGTACTTGTCAAGACGAATCTAATGAGCTCAAACTCGATAGGATTTAATTACGGAGTTCCTATGGCCACCTTCCAGCTCTATCATCAGATCAGCTCTATGTCACAATAACATTGCATTGTCATCCGATTTATACATGCATTCTAAATTTCAGCTCAATCGGAAACCGGGAAGTGGATCGAATTTAAGTTGCAAGATTTGATTACAGAACGACAGACAACGGGACAGGTGAAACTAAAAAAATAATAATAATAAATAATAATAAATAAAAGCTTGTAAAAAAATTATGCAGTTATTTGATGATTCAAGAAACGTGCTCCACAGTAGACTGCATCATCACTTACCAGCAGGTATGATCGTGGTCAAACGTCCACCTATTATGAATAAAAAAAAAGGGGTAAGTAGGTATCACAATTGTACCAGTGAGAAGTTTAGGGCGGGTCGTACTCGTAATATAAAAATATAACATTAAGTAGAGTTATCATGTTCTTGTTAATGAAAGCAAAAACAAGTAAAACACTAAGCAAAGTGCAAAAAAATTAAAACAAAGAACTGCTGTTATCCAAACAGTAATTAAAAGCAAGTCAAACCGGCTATTGTTTTAGCACTTTGTTCAGTCTTTGTTTTAAAAAGGAAACTGAAAAATTGGCAGCTTAAAGAATTTCTTTAACAATACCTAAACATTTGTTAACTTCGAAGTGAAATAAAATTACTAAAGTTTTGTATAATTGTAGTTACTGGATTGTATTTTTAATATCCTCAAATACAAATTAGTATGTATTAAGTATTCGGGTGTTTCAATGTGATTCCTTGAAATTTAAATACAGTACCTCAGAGGTGGCGTTAAAATAATACCTAAAAGATGTATAGCGGTTCTAGAGGGAGGTAAAGTATTTTTCTCAAACATGCAATGAAATGTTGTAGTTAAGTGCTAAAAAAGTGGCCGGGAAGTAGCTCGTTGCCGGCCTAGGCCGGCAAGTACCTCTTTTTTAATTTTCATTTGACATAGGGTTGTGACCTGGCATCTTGGCTTTTAGCCAATAATTATCTAAAAAAAATAATTGGCAAATTTTTGCAGTTATAATTAGGTATTTAAATTATATAATTTAAAATAAATGTATAATAACTACTCAAAATAATATTTAAAAAGCAGTATTATACGGAGCGATCCGTCGGCCCCGATCACTGCATGCGATTAATTGGACCCAACCGACCGCGTCGTCTAATACCGCTTTTTTAAATAAAAAATTTTGCAACTTTCAAACAGGTCAATCTTAAAAAAAAAATGAGGTGTCGATGTCGTATTTGACTTTTGTTGTGTTTCAAAGACTTAGTTACCTATGTAGTTGACTTATAATTTCTTAGAAAGAAGATACATTTTTTCATTCATTGCATTTCATTTCATTGCATGTTTGAGAAAAGCATTATACATACCTCGGCCATGAAGTGACGGGTTGCCGTCCGAATACTATCCGGCCTCGCTTCGCTCGGCCGTCTACATATATTCGGCCGGCAACCAGTCATTTCCCGGCCTCGGTAGTAATGTACTATTATACAAAATAAACTTACTGCCTACAGTGCCTATATGAGTCTTATCCCTTTATAGGGCACCGGTCTCAAAAACGACCACCCTATAGCACTATCTTTTTGTATTTTTTTCTTGTACAGTATTTTTCGTACTATATACTCGTAATAGCGTTGAGGCTTGAATCCAAGATTTTTTTGAGTCTTGCCCGTTAAAGAGTTAAAGCGGAATTCGTGAATACTTTTTCTTAACTTACATTAGAAACCCACTGCTGGGTAAATAGGTATATGGACCCTCCCTTGGATCTCCATGACA
Organism: Thaumatotibia leucotreta; assembly: GCA_025490895.1. NCBI lineage: Eukaryota > Metazoa > Arthropoda > Insecta > Lepidoptera > Tortricidae > Thaumatotibia > Thaumatotibia leucotreta. Next base: position 5,427 of record JALPQI010006160.1, read on the forward strand.
TCCGATTTCGTTGTTTCTTTGGCCACCATCTGTAAAAATATCTAATTCCCGCTTCAAAAAGAAATAGGTAACTATACCTAGTTCTGGATCTAAATATACAACAAATCGAATGAATATATGAATAAACCGAAGTCAACAAATAAAATGAAACTAAAGTAATTAAGTAAAACTCCCTAGGGCCTATGCTACGTTTAACCGCAAAGGGAAAAGTGATATTTCTCTGTTATTTAGATACACATAATGTATCCACTTGAAACAGACATTTTAAATACTTAGATATCAAAGCATTTATAGGTTGATTCATACCAATTCTACTTTCTTCAATAGAAGGAGTCAGTAGGCTTATGATGGTACCGTGTTTTATCGTTTGTCATTATTGCCGTCAGGTTCTAAGAAGTATGTAAGTGTGAAAGTGACAGGTAGCACGATAAATTGATAAAACGGGACCATCATAAACCTGGGAGAGGTTAGGGTTTTCAAGTGCAGGTATGAATTTTATTAGTTTTTAAGCTAACATGATCGTTAAAATTATTACTATTATTAGTATGACTTAACCTCGCCTCGTAAGGTCCATTCTATTTTTATGACAAGTAATAACCCATTTTCCTGAAAAAGGACATTTCATGTTTAATTTTGGGTCCTACAAAATAAAATTATTTCTTTGAAAAATATGACGTTATGGTACGAGTAAATTTTGTTGTCCTAAAAATAGGACGTTGGGCCTAGGTTAAAACGGGATATTCGAAGATGGCATTTGCAACAGTTCTGAAATATTGGGTGATCAATAATTTCAATTTACTTACGTGGTACGAACTTTTATTAGCTTTAAGCATGTCCAATTTTGTTACCTGTCTGTTGTTGTTGTTGTTTTTCTGGCCATTTTTCCGCAACTCGACATCATACGTGCCTATTTTGCGTGGTCCCAACGCTGGCCCGGTACTAAACTTGTTGAGGATTTCTAATACACCCTTGAATTTCTTCGCACGTGTATGCAGGTTTTCTCACGATGTTTTCCTTCACCGTAGAGCACTTGTGAATATTAAATATATATATTATATTTCGTACATAAATGTTACCTATCTGAAGCCCTACAATTTATGGATTTCAAATTAACCAAGTCGTGTTAGCGTCCAAGAACTTGAATAAACTTTTAATTAAGTTATTAGGTAAGGTAAACTGCAAATGCCTTTTTTATGAAATTATACATGCGCTTTATTTGAAACACGAATTTGATATTAAAAGGAATATTAAACATACATTTCCATTACTAATTTCTCAAGGTTTGTAAATGGAACATCAGATATTTTTTCTCGAATCGGATGTCTGTTCTATAGTAATAAGTTTATCAATGTGGCCCTAAAGGTTGGCCGGTGAAAGCGTTGAGAAAAGGCACCCTGTAGTTTAACTTTTGTTGTTACGACACAATTGGCCGAGTAAATTTGTAAAATGTACTTTCAGCCCATGTCCAGTTAAAAGGTCCCTTAATTGGACGATACTACGTTGTTCCATTAATATCAATTACGCGCACTATACAGTGTGTTATCATGACCCGGGCTTTTACGAAAATGGGTATAGTTCGAGAAATATTATTTGACCGACTGTTATCTTACTTACGACCTTTTATTTTGCGTTAACACTTACTAGACAATCGGCAGTCGAACACTTTTCTATTGTTAATGACGCAAAACAAAAGGTCGTAGGTAAGTGAGATTTGATCGGTCAAATAATATTTCCCGAACTATAATAATACGCATTAGTAGCAATCGTTTTCAAGTATTAACATTGAACAAATAATTAAATTAACCTTACAATAAATTTTATTTCCTCCGAACGATCGATGTAACGCGTGCACTGCTTAGTTGTCAAACGTTGTGAGTGGCTGCGATCTCTCGTTTTCAAGTGCAAATTAACGATTCACTTTGAAGTACAATAAGTACATACTATATCTCAATTAACTTTTCTTAGAAAATTAAATACTTTTAAAATTAGCATTTTGAATCGAATAATGTTCACGGTTTGACTAAGAATCTGCATCGCATTCCTCGGTTTCAATAAAAGCCAGTATCATGTTAACACACTGTATGCCTATGATCCCTTACATATCCAAATTAGTGTACAATGCACAGCTTAAATACAGGACGTTTTTAAAAAAGTTTCGTAGACTTTATAAAAGAAGAAATTGCATTCAACAAACTAGGCTACGGAGGCTGACAAAAATCATAAAACTGCTGATAAACGGCTGATAAACACAATCCATATTTTATTTCATTTTATAACTTTTTTCAATACTTAGGGCTGATTTTTCAATCCTTAGTTAAAAGTATCCGTCAGTTAAAAGTATTACCATCCTTATCGCTGGTCATCAGTCAATAAAGGATAGAGCTAACATTTATTTGACAGTTACTTACTGTTATCTGGGGATTGAAAAATCAGTATTTAGGCACCTACCTACGTTAATCTATAGTTACTTAATGACTTCAAATTCATTATAATTGATGATCGTGTTATTAGTAGACAATACAAGTATTCAAGTTTTATGAAATATAATCTATCAAATATAATATAATAGCTCGCTAATGCAGTAGCCATAATTAATTCAATTCCGCATATGATATCAGTAATTTGGGAACTTAAGATGGGAAGTATTTCTTTATTATTTTCTATATCATATTGCGGAAAACGAGTAGGTATAACCTACGCATGTCGCTGAGAATTCGAAAATATTACAAAAGCCTCCAATTATTGAGTATCGCATAGAGCTTCCTATTGAGCTGGTTGAGAGGTTATTAAGAACGATCATCTAAATATAATGTACTGCGTATTACTCCTATTGAATTAAACGGAAGTATGATTTGGCTTCGGAAAATGACATTACGAAATAAAAGTTTGTGTACAGATTTCTTGTTTCTTCAAAATTAAACCAATATCATCAATGTCAGCCTCTGTGGCCTAGTTGGTAGCGACCCTACCTACAAAGCTGGAGGTTTCGGTTTCGAATCCCGGTGAAGGCATTATTTGTGTATTTATTTATCACAAATATTTGTTCCTTGGTCGTGGCTATCCTATGTAGCTATCTATTATATATATCGTCGCTTGGTACTCACATCACAAGCCTTAATTGAGCTTACCGTGGGACTAGGTCGAATTGTGTAACCAAGTCCAAAGTCCAAGATGTTTATTCATTTATTTATATGAACAGTTATTTATTTCATGAACATAACAATTAACTAGGCCGGCAAGGTCCATAGGTTGAGAACTTGAGACCGTAGGTAAGCATAGGTACCAAATATACATTCATAGTACGTACCTATTATTAATCGATCACAGGAAAAATCCCTAACAGCTGGTTCAGATAGCTGGATTCCATTGGGTAGGGCGCGATAGATCCTTTTGGAATGGTCTGGGGGAGGCCTATATCCAGCAGTCGACGCCTATCGGCTTATATAATGATGAATAAATCCAAGTTGTGAGCTAATTGAAGTCAACCTAAATCAATTCCCTTTTGAAAAGTGTTTGATGATAAATATAAACATCTAACTATATAATTTATTATTTAATGTGTTTATTTATGAAGTAAAAGGACCTTTATAATAAAAATCATAATCAATTAAAATTAAAACTAATGTTGTTGGTCCCATACTGAAAGTTCATCGTAATGGTTGGTAGACTCGGTCGGTAGCGGGAAAGATCGTCGTTCCGTTCCACCCTGTATACTATTTCTACCGTGTGCCATAGGAAATAAAAAAGATGTAAACAAATATAGGTACCAGACTTTCAATAGCATTTGTCTTAGACACCATAATCGTGAAACACGTTCGTGAAATTTTTTTTATGTAAAAGTTTATTTAAGTATATAACAAGATCTCTATTTACAAATAATAAATCCGGCGCAGGCTTCGTCAAGATGCTGATTTTTATGTTAATACTAACAAATATCAACAACTTGAACTAAAAATGTGAACTCAAGGTTTACGGTTTTAAAATAGTGATAAGAACCAAAATTGTTCTAAAAGTGGGTACGTGATTATGAAATTATTTGGTGTTTAGGTTCTTTTTTGTGTGTCTACTGGTACACAGTTTACTTACTATCTTTAGATGGGTAACGCAACGTCGGAGTTCTGTGTTCATTGAAGATGTTAAAATGAGCGAGGAAAGCATTCGCAGCTCGCTGGCTCATTTCACCTTGCTGCGATACGAACATTTTTAATTTGTTGTAGTTGCTTATACCTACTTAGGGGTTTATGGATAAATCAAACAAGTAGGCTCAACGTCCTATTTTTAGGACAACAAAATTTACTCATGCCCATGACGTCATATTTTTCAAAGGAATGAAATTTATTTTTCCTAACTAGAGAGGAAAAGTAAACTTTGCGCACGCTTCGCGTGCGTAATTTGCTCTTTTTAAGGCACTTGTTATGAAAAAAGTCGTTCGATACACGTGTAAAAACTTCTTTTTAACTCAGGTGATTGTTTCACTCGGGCCCCAACTTTTACCCTCGTCGAAAAAATAAATTTTGCACTTGTATCGAAATGTACTATTGTAGGTCCCAATATTGAAAATAATTATAATGTCCTTTTTTAGGACACTGGGCTATTATTTAACTTGTCCTAAAAAATAGAATGGGCCTTACGAGGTTATAACGGGACACCAACCGAATGGAACCAAACCGAGTTTGAGTTGAAATGGCATTTGCAACAACAGGGCCGAAATATCCAATCATCAAATTACAATTTATATGGTAAATATCCCGTTTCATGTCATACTAATGGTATGTAATGACCTTGGTTAGCTTAATACTCATATTAGGTGTAAATAGATGAGAATGGTATCAATTTATTTAACAAATATACATTTCTTTACAGGTACGTACGTAGGTATGTTTCTTCGTGATAATTTCTACCTACCTCAAAAACCTCTCCCCGATGAAAAGTAAGTACTAACGCACGTCAAACGCCTTCTACATTCGGCGTATTTCTGTGAAATACTTATAACGAGCTCACATTTATGTTTCCATTTCTAAAACGACCCAGAAGGGCGAAAGGGACGTTTTTCTCCCTAATGACGGCAGACAACGGAAACCTAAATAAAAGGTTTGGGCTTTGTCCAGGCTGCGTGCTCCCTGAATACTATTAATTTATATCTTGTTTATGATATAATTTTGCTGGTACCATTTAAAATAAAGGATGTAGGTAATATGGGTATAAAAAAAAAAGTTTTAGGTTAACTAGGTACATGTACGATTTTTACGAAACCAGATATGATTAGAGATTAAACTGTAATAACTGTTTTAATTTCTACAAATGACTGACGCTTGACAATTCTGTAGTACTGAAGCATAAAAAGCCACGGAATTTCAGTGAACATTGAGCTTTATAAGCCAGCGGTTTGGCAAACGCAGTGTAGGATGTCCATTGTCCACCCACAAGATGGACAGGTGATTTTATGAAGATCACTGGGAGACGGCTTGATGTAGGTCGCTTCCGACCAGTGTAGGTGGGTGGAGGTCCATAGGGGAGGCCTATGTTCAGTACTGGACGTCTTACGGCTGATATGATGACGATGATGACCACCATGATCCACTACCATTTCATTATTATTTATTTATTTATTATTATTTATTTATTTATAATCGCCACGCTTGGCAGGCGAGTACAAAAGTACATTGTCACTGTAACAGTACCAAGCTACTGTACGACTGTCTCACACCACGTTAGTAAAATGCGTCCCATAAATTCTAATAGCGGCTGTCAAGCAGAACTGATCGCGTAATTTATCTAATGGCTATGTAAATTACACCATATACCAAATCGCTGACGCTTCACACTTTTAATTGAGCCACAAAAAAATAAACACGGAATTACCGTCCTTAACTCACACACAATTAGATCTATTATGCCTATTGTGTGTAGCTATTGTGAGCGAGTGACAAATTGGCTGTTTTGGTTACAAGGTGACACAGTAAAATGATAAATTAGTTGTAGAACTCGGAAGCCTCAGTCGTTGCTAAATATGAATTGAGGCGTAACAAGCAAATATTTATGGTTTACAGCGTTTACTCATTATGTGCGTAGGTACCTACTCGTAGTGCTTACGTTTTCATTAGAATAAATAAACATTATGGTTTAAAACTACGCGTTTGTTTTGAAAGTTTACTAAGTCCCATTTTATGAAATTAAATTGCTAAACATATTTGAATAATAGTGTGATTACTGCCAGTTTGATTATTTACCTAGTATTCTTTGTATAATATATAAATAACGCCGAATGGATTATGACTTGAGGGCGTGGAAAAAGATATGAGTGCCAATGATTTCTCTTGGGTATGTAAAAGACCAGGCAAAGTGGAAGGAAACAAAAGACTCAGACGGAGGACGTTGACATTGACCAGTATATATTATACAGCAAGCTTTTTTGAAACATCAAAATTATAATAATATTTATAGGTATACTCGTAGATAAGGCCCCTATTAGGGTGCTCCTTATTTTTGCAATTTTGTAGGATGTTCGAACCAATAAAGGAGCTCTTTACTCTCCCGATTGCAATTTTCTATAGGGCACCCTCTCATATTGTTATTTGATAAGTAAACCATATTTGTATTTTTTTTTTAATTTTTATAAACAAAAATTAGGGGTTGCTACAGAACAGAAGTAATAAAAAAAACGACTAATCATTTTGCCTATCTTGAACTTCGTACTTCGGTAGCGATCGTCCGTTCGAACATCCTACAAAATTGCAAAAATAAGAAGCACCCTATTTCATTAATGTTTTTCTCCTTAATTTTTATTTCTTCTGTTCCTCTATCCCTTATCCCTATCCCTACTAATATCATAAAATAAATGCAAAATAATGTTTGTCTGTCTCTCCGTTAGGTACACATAAAATATTGAATCGATAGCGAAGTGAATAAGTACTAGGAAAAAGTATAGAACTAGGTAGTATAGTTTTTATCGCGGAAAATAGCATATTACTAGTTACCGGGGTTAACGTTAACCGAATTTCATGCTGACGAAATCGCAGGCAATGCTTAGCTACTAGCTAGTATGATTCTTATGAAGCTATTGGTTATACTTTTGTCATAGGTAACTTGTTTTCACAACGTAAAAATTAAGCAATTCGCAGTGAAATCACTCCGGTTTTAGACCTAATTTGTAATTTAATCGTTAATTCCAGGTCCCTTAAGTCTCTTAACCACTGAATTATGCAAGTGGCTCATCTCTTCTAAGACCTTTGGAGATCTTTAAGCCAAAATTGTATAAAACTTATTTTACGAGTCCTGGAGTCCTGGAGCCAGTTCCTTAAGTATTCATGAATCATGATTCTGGAAATGTATACTATTTTTGTTAATAGTCTCTTTACTTCCATTCATATATTAGTACCTACATAACTAATGTTCCTTTTACGGTAGAAAACTAATAGATCATGAATGCACGCTTTAACATGAGTACCTACACATTTATCTATAATACGTCCAAAGAGTGCTTTGTGAGATCTACAGGGTGTTTGGGATAACGATGTAGGAATTTGTGGAAGTGGTAAAGGAGACTAATTGGAAGAGTTTGAACCCTATTTACCTTAGTCCAATATGTGACAGTTTTTTTTAAAATCACGTTTTTCTAAATGATAAGTTTTATACCAAAAATTTACTTAAAAAGTTAAATTTAAAACAAAATATGAAATAACTAGCATTGATTTTTTTATAATTAACGTAACAATTAGTTGAGTAATAAATAAAAAAAAATTGAACTCCCACTTGCCACACACAACATTTTTTTAAATAATTTTTCTAGTTCATCATTACTGATTTCTAACAGTAAATTAAACTTTATCGGCCTGTGAAAAAAAAAGTAGTCGGGATATGAGTCTTCCTATTCGTGTAAAAACATGCTTGATTTTCTAGGTTTTGATTACAAAAAAAAGTACAACAAAATAGCAATTAGTTTAAAAGTTATCGTCGATCAATTGTTGAACGCCGTCACCAAACAAAATAAGTTTCTTGTAGTAGTAGGCAAGTGTGAGTTAATTTTTTTTTATTTAAAAAAAAACTGTCACATATTGGACTAAGGTCAATAGAGTTCAAACTCTTCCAATTAGTCTCCTTTACCACCTCCAGAAATTCCTACATCGTTATCCCAAACAACCTGTATAATTAGGTATTATAATTAGGTATACTTCAATGTTGAAGTTATTATTGACCTGATTTACGGTACATCGTATTAGCTGATAGGCCGAGTGTTGTCATGTATGACGAACTCTTTCTGATTTGTTAATATTAAATAAATAGGTACCATGGGGCACTCTTACATAAATCAACCTAGTCCCTCTCGATGAGCTCAATTAAGGTTTGTGACGTGTAATGTTTTTTTGGAAATAAGTTCATCATCATCATCATCATATCAGCCGAAAGACGTCCACTGCTGAACATAGGCCTCCCCCAAAGATTGTCACAATGATCGGTCCTGCGCCACCCGCATCCAGCGGACTCCTGCGACCTTCACCAGGTCATCAGTCCACCTTGTGGGGGGCCTACCCACGTTACGCCTTCCGGTACGTGGCCGCCACTCAAGAACCTTCCCGCCTCAATAGGAGAGTAGGCCTCTCCTATTAACTGTACGAGAGTAGGCCTCTCTTATTAACTATACTGTCTGGCAGTGGACTACATGGATATTGGATATGTATGCTTACATAAATCCATAGGCATATGCAACCGTAAGAAACTATCCCTGCGGTATATTAGTCGTTAAGCTTCGAGAGTTTTTAGGGTAAGCCTTGAAATGGGTTTTTTTCACAACATTACGGTCCTCTTAGCCCCGCCCACACGGTCATCCAATAAAGCGGTGTTCACGACTCAGACTAAACACAAACATTTGCACTTGTCTAATTACTGTCTGGTCAAGGCAACTGGTAAAATTCTCTTCTGGAAGATATAGTGCCAACTAGTCATGCACCGAGAAAGTTCCAACTTTCTCTAAATTGGTCTCGGAAAATGAAATGAAAAAAATACAAGGACCGCATTACTTTACTGCATTACATGGTAAGACTTATCTCACAAGATATTTTTACTGCTCGTTTTTAGGGTTCCGTAGCCAAAATGGCAAAAACGGAACCCTTATAGATTCGTCATGTCCGTCTGTCCGTCTGTCCGTCTGTCACAGCCGATTTACTCGGAAACTATAAATGCTACAGTAACGAAATTTGGTAAGAATATGTGTTGTATAAACCGCTATAGGATTATGATACTAAATTGTAAAAAAAACATTGGGGTGGGGGCCCTCCATACATGTAACTGAGGGATAGAAAAAAAAAATTAGTTGTATACAGGGTGTTTGGTTAGCGGTGTCGGAGCTTTTAAGGGCTTAAACTACAATCAATTTTATCGATAAATTACCATAAAATTTTTTTTTTGTGCAAAGGATAATTAAATGGCGGCCATTTTAAAATTTCAAACATACGGATACGGGCGCACGTGATATTTCTGGAATTATACGTTTGTTATCGGTCCTATCTCTGCAAAAAAAATCTCGTTAGAGAGCTCATTAGATAAGCAAACTAATTAAGCTAATTATTCGACTCAACTATTTGAACAACAAGGCTAAAAAAATTTTTTTTAATTAAAAATAGTAAAAAATTCACCTTAATTTTTCAATTAATTTAATTTTGCATGAAAACTAGGTCGTTAAGATAGGTTTTTGGTGTTGTTATTTATTAGTACAGTATGTTAGCTAAAAAATAACACCGTAATTACAGTTATACCTTAAGTACTTTAGGAATTACAAGTGCTCAAACATACACCAAAACAGCTGCATTTAGCGTTCCCGATGCAAAATCCATAAACAAATGAATGTCAGCAGTGTACTGACTAGTGAAGTGGCCGCCTTCCATCCATCCAGTGCATGTTTGAGCACTTCTAATTCCTAAAGTACTTAAGGTATAACTGTAATTATGGTGTTGTATTTTAGCTAACATCCTGTACTAACAAATAACAATATCAAAAACCTATCTTAACGACCTAGTTTTCATGCAAAATTAAATTAATTGAAAAATTAAGGAGAATTTTTTACTATTTTTAATTAAAAAAATTTTTTTTAGCCTTGTTGTTCAAATATTTGAGTCAAACGATTAGCTTAATTAGTTTGCTTATCTAATGAGCTCTCTAACGAGATTTTTTTTGCAGGGATAGGACCGATAACAAACGTATAATTCCAGAAATATCACGTGCGTCCGTATTCGTCAGTTTGAAATTTTAAAATGGCCGCCATTTAATTATCGTGGGCACAAAAAAAAAAATTGTATGGTAATTTATCGATAAAATTGATTGTAGTTTAAGCCCTTAAAAGCTCCGACACCGCTAACCAAACACCCTGTATAAGCGTGTGGGGTATTAATAGAAAGGTCTTTGAAAATGATATGAAGGTTTATAAATCTCATTTTTATTTAAGCAAATCGTTTTCGAGATATCAGCTCTCAAAGTCTGAAAAATGTGTCCCCCCCCTTTATTTTTTAAACTACGCGATATAAAATTCTAAAAAAAATATATGTTATGCACATTAATAAACTCTATCAACGATTTTTAGTTTGATTCAATTATCTTCTATAGTTTTTGAGGTAGGTTGATTTAACTAACTGTATTTTTTTAATAATAAATTGATAATGGTAGGGAACCCTTTGCGCGCGAGTCCGACTCGCACTTGGCCGGTTTTTTTATACTAAGTAAGTACCGTAACAGGACATATTTTTTCAAAGATTTCATCCTCAGTAACCTATAACTTCTAATAAAATTCTTATATCGGATCTGAGAAAATTCTTGTAATATTGAGAATTAATTTTTGCCAATCACATTACCATCTCACTATTCACGACCATTTCACACCAAAATAAACACAGTGATATTCAATTGGAAGCCACTAGATATCTCATAAATGCAGGAATGGTCTTGGCAACACATAATATAGCGAAATAAGAATATAATAAAAGTTTAACTTAATCTAGGACGGTTTCAAAAGGCTTATTGCGAACCACGATACCTCTTGCATTTGCAAATTTGTACGCACTTTATATGACAAAAACGTACCTACGTGATAAAAATAAATTGGGCAAGTTTAAAAAATATCGTTACAGTAAACGAAAGCGTTAATTTCATTTTGTTTCGCAGGGTATTTTCCTTCAAAAGCTTCATGATTACATCTAATCTTATACGATTCCTTTGTTACTTTTCCTTGAAACACAAAATTACAAATAAACGATTAAATCGTTCCAAAACAATAATAATCCTCCAAAATACCTGATTGCATCGCGTTCAACGTTGGCAACCCAAACGTAAACATGATCCCGGTTCAAGGAAAACCGAAACTTCTTTTGTGCCGTCTCCCATCTGGAAGGCGTCTGTAGTAAAAACGCCATTACTTGCGTCCACTAATGACTGCCGTGTCGTATGCAGCAATAAGTCGATGAAAAATGGATTCCGATTTCTAATTTAGTTGGTTTGGAATAGGATTAAGGTGGAAATTTTTGTGAGCTGTATTTTATGGTTGATGGTTCTTAGGAAAAAAAAACAGACATTTTGAACACTATCATGGCAAGTCATCGTTTACCAATCTTGGCATCAATAATAGTTTGAAAGAAAAAAAATGCTTAATAAGTATAAATCTAAATAAATTCAGAGTCTCCCTCAAATATATAGTAAGGGTCACGGTCCATACAAAAATGAGAAAAATTGTGCGCTGCGAGTTACAGTTTTGTAATTTTAACCAGAGCTAGAGGGTCTCAAAATAGTTGTTTTTAGATGTGGAGGGAAAACCAATTCCCCCCCTGAGCGCGGGGGGAGGGGGGTGAATGCGCATGCGGAAGGGATACATTTAATATTTTTTTACTAATTAAAAATGCCTACTATGCATTGTTTGGTATCATTTTCGTGTAAAACAGACATGGAAAATGCATTTTTTATCATAAACATGACCAATGTGATATAAAAAAGTAGATTTTTTGGAGTAAAAGTAATGAAGTTACCGTTTTTATTTTAATTTAAGCGTCATAAAAGTATTAAAAAACATATTTATCCAATTCAAAAAAATACTGTAAGATAGCATATTTATTGCAGTTTTCAAAAATATACACATTTTGTAGTCTTTTATACAAAAATTAACTGAAAAAAAATTGCACTTGTCGCGTACCTCAAACAAAAACCTCCGCGTAACCTCAAAAAAGAGACTTTTGTGCCGGCAACTGCCCATAGATTATACATATTCTTGTACTTACATAGTATTGTTCATATTACAATTGTAAATATTTATTGATATGAAAGTAAATTGAATATTTTCTGATCTTCTTTTTTTAAATAACCTAAGATTATTAAGAATTTTATTTGTTCAGATTCTATTCTCAGATTTTATCGATTATTGTATACCGCGTGTATATTATATATCTGGTCTATCTGATAACACGTATGATATATAGTATCTGATCATATGAATCGGAATGGGTAATAATTTTTACAAGTGTTATTAGGTAATGGTCCCATTACCAAAGGCGATAAAGGTAATTTTCACTAACCGTGACTAAACAACTAACCCATTTCACCCACGTTAAAAGTTTATTTCATATGGGATTTGACAATCAATTGTTAAACGTTTACTTCATAAATCATCATTATTACCATATGCCTCCCCCAAAGATTGCCTCAATGACCGGTCCTGCGCCACTCGCATCCAGCGGACTCCTGAGACCTTCACTGTCCACGTTGTGGGGGGCCTACCCACGCTGCACCGTACTTAGCAAATGTGTTTAATGCTTGTGTAAGAGAATGTGTCTTTCCCGATCTAATGAAGTACAGCAAAGTGATTCCTCTATTTAAATCAGGAAACAAATATGACCTTGGAAACTTTAGACCTATATCCATACTTCCTGTTCTGAGTAAAGTGTTTGAGAAAATCATATTGAACCAACTGGTTCAACATTTCAACAGGAATGAACTGCTTCAGAATCAGCAATTTGGGTTTACAAGAGGTCGTTCAACTACAGACGCCGCCTCAGTACTAATCAAGCATATTTACGACGCCTGGGAAAATTCGCAAGATGCTATTGGTGTCTTCTGCGACCTCTCCAAAGCATTCGATTGCGTGGATCATGATACACTATTACACAAGCTAAAATACTATGGATTGTCAGTGGAAGCTCTCCACCTTGTCTGTTCTTACTTAAATTTAAGAACCCAGAAAGTGGTTGTAAATGGAACTGAGTCTTGTGGCAAGACTGTAAAGCTTGGAGTACCTCAGGGTTCTATTCTGGGGCCTTTCCTCTTCCTGGTGTACATAAATGACTTGCCGAACCTTGTAAAAGATAAATGTGACATAGTTCTGTTTGCTGATGATACATCGTTAATTTTCAAAGTTGACAGAAAACAAATTGACTACAGACAAGTCAATGAAACTTTGAAAGAGGTATCAGAGTGGTTCACAGCAAATAATTTACTTCTTAATGCGAAGAAGACCAAATGTGTAAGATTCTCGCTTCCAAATGTAAGAAAGTCTGAAACTATTATCACGTTAAACGGTGAGAAGCTAGACCTTGTTGATAATGCACTTTTTCTGGGCCTTACCTTGGACAGCAATCTGCAATGGGCTCCTCACATATCTACCCTGGCAAAAAGGCTGAGCTCTGCCGCGTATGCAGTTAGAAGAATCCGACAGTTCACTGACGTGGAGACAGCTCGCCTAGTTTACTTTAGTTACTTTCACAGTATTATGTCTTATGGCATACTGGTTTGGGGCAAAGCAGCAGATTTGGACACCATCTTCATTCTTCAGAAGAGAGCTATTCGATCGATTTACAATATGAGCTCTCGCGACTCACTGAGAGAACGATTTAAGGAAATAGATATTCTCACAGTAGCTTCACAATACATACTGGATGTGATAATGTACACACATAGGAATATTAAATCCTTTAAAAAGCTTTCTGACATTCACAGCCGCAACACACGGAACAAGCATAAGTTATTGGTTACCAAGTTTCGTCTACAGAAAGTAAAAAAGTCGTTTGTTGGAAACTGTGTTACCTTTTTCAACAAAGTACCCTTAGAGGCATGGGAACTGCCCTATAATTCATTCAAAATGTACATCAAAAATGGTCTTCTCAAAAAGGGTTATTATAAAGTTGACGATTACTTGAATGACGAGGAACCATGGCCGTGTCTTCAGTCTCAAGAGCTGTCTTAGATTTACATGACATTGACTTGAATACATATTAGTTATGTATTTTGTAGACTTAGTTTATAAGACTGTTAGCTTAACAGCCTCTTTATTATTATAATTTTTTTTTGACGTTTGGAGAGCCTTTACACCTCCAAAATTATTAATTTTATTTATTATTCTTAGCATTCAATTTCTTTGACCGTGGAGACCTTTTACATCTCCACACTTAATATTTATTTCACCATGGAGCCCATTTATCTCCTTATATAGCAAAATTTTGACTTATTGGATACATAATAATTATGTATTCTGTAGCACTAGTTTACAAGACTTTTACTTTAACTGTCTTCTGACATGAAACATTTGTTTCATATACCTTTTTATTTACTTTTTATTGACATTTGGAGATTCTTTACACCTCCAAATCATTATTATTATTATTTATTAACTGACATTGGGGACACTTTACATCTCCAAAATTATGTATTATTGACATTAGAGAATATACATCTCTAGTTTAATTTAATATTAGAGTTTATTTTACTGTAATGTCATATTTAAATAGGTATTGGCTGTTGTCTTTTAAATAATAAGAATAGTTGCTTTGTGATTGTCACTAAATTGTCACTAAATTGTTAATTTTCTATTTTATTATTATTGTTAAAATCATGACGATTAGAGACCTTTTACATCTCTAAATCTTAATATCTCTTTATTCTGACAACTAGAGGACCTTTACATCTCTAGTAGTATTAGATATAGATACTTAATAATGTTGCGAACTTGTACAATAATAATTATTTTTGTTTAATATTATGATCCTTTATTTATTTCTGTCTTTATAAAAATGTCTATAATAGTCTTTTTTTTTATGTAATACATTCTTTAATGCATGGTATTTTAATAAGATGTATTATTATACTGTTTTGAAAAAATAAGTCCACCTGAGTTTCTTACTGGTTCTTCTCAGGAACGGAGTAGGGTTTGAACCAGTAGTAGATTTTTTTCTCTCATGTCAGACGATTCGAAAGTGCTTATTAATTAGCTTACTTGAATAAAGAATAGTTTGACTTTGACTTTGACTTTGACTTTGCGCCTTCCACCTGCGAAACCGCCACTCTAGAACCTTTCCGCCGCATTGGCCATCGGTTCTACGTGCAATGTGCCCCCCCCCACTTTAGTTTAGTGATTCGGAGAGCTATATCGTAGAGCTATGGAGCTATACTTTGGTTCTGCTGAGGATTGTCTCATTTCTAATGCGACCTCGCAGAGAGACTCCCACCGTAGCCCTCTCCATTGCCGTGTGGGTGACTTTAAACTTTCTTATGAGGCTCATTGTAAGCGACCACGTTTCAGTACCGTATGTCATCACTCTTTTAAGTCTTTGATCAGTGTGTGTTCACACTGATCAAATACTTTTGTCTTCAAACACTGCGGAATATTGGACGAAAAGATGTGCCGTAGCCAAACGCTGCCCACCGAGTCGGATTCGATGATTGACCTCTTACTCAAAGTTGGAGCTACCTAACTGGGTAGTTTGCACTAGGTATATTATAGTCGTCTACACCTTCGAGTTTAGTCTCCAATTGTAACGGGAATTTTCGTCTTATCCATGTTCATCCTAAGACGAACTCGCTCGGAGGCGCTACTGAGTTCAGCGAACTGAAATCTTCCAAGGTCTCAGCCATGACCATCATATAATCAGCGAATCGAAGGTGAGTGAGGTACACGCTGTTTATGTTGATACCGACCTTATCCAGTGCAGTCTTAAAGACATCTTCCAGTGCAGCGGTAAACAGATTAGGGGAGATGACACCTCCTTGCCTGACTCCCCGCTGCAGTATAATACGCTTTAAGCTCTGGTCTTGGAGTCGGATTGGCATAGTGGCGCTTTCGTACAAACATCTCAACATTTCGACATAGCGGTAGTCTACTTGGTAACGTTGGAGAGATTGTAGTATTGCCCAGAGTTTCGATCAAATCGAAGGCCTTGTGGGTTACCATTGACGTACAAATGCGATTCAGTTTAGGTCCATGGAAAGGGACAGTGATATCCGACTTGTATAGCCTTGTCCCTTTCTCTCGACCTAAATTAAACCGCATTAGTACGTCATGGTAACCCCCCTTATCGTAGTCCACAAACGCTAAACAGAGGGGCAGGTGGCAGGTTATATTCCTTGGTCTTCTGTGTAACATTTACGGAACGCCAATTCGGAAACCGGCTTGTTCGGCAGGCTGGAAGTCATCAAGCCTGCGTGCAAGTCGATTCGTATGGATTCTTGAAAACATCTTATAAATATGGCACGGAAGTGAGATGGATCGGTAGTTCTTCAATAAGGCGTTGTCACCTTTTGTCAAGAACACTACCACCACTCTTCTATTCCATGCCTAAGACGTTCTCCCTTCCGGAGTTGAACAACTTCTGAAGGCCCGTAAGGATTAGTTTACCACCTGCCTTCAGAAGCTCAGCTATAATTCCGTCTTCCCCAGACGCCCGGTAATTTTTAGCTGTTCAAGAGCCATTCTAATATCACACAGGCTGATGTCTCGGATATCCTCTGTATAGTACCGGGTCAGTCACTTACTTCATAAGAAATTTATCACTTATCAATAAACGTTTGAAAAAAACGTTTAAACCGGGTTGCTTGGTTAACCCAGGTTGATGCAATTTGCCCTAACAAGCATTATGTTGTATTTTGTTTACGCAAAATTGCTAGATTCCCGCAGTAGAAACGTACTGTCAAAGCAACGTTCCTTTAATGTTCGAGGTACGCGACAGGTGCAATTTTTTTTACAACTTATTTTTCCATGGAAAGCCCCAAAAAGTATATATTTTTAAAAACTACAATAAATATGCTATCTTTTTGTATTTTTTTTATTACATATATTTATTTGGTAATACTTATATAACGCTTCAATCAAAATAAAAACGGTGATTATTTTACCTTTATACCGATAATTATTTTTTTAAATATGAAAATCCTCATGTTTATTATCAAAAATGAATTCCCCGTGTCTGTTTTACATGAAAATGATACCAAACAATGAATAGTAGGCCTAAATATTAGACGAAAAAATTTATACATAACCCTTTCGTTTGCACTTTCACTCCCCTCCCCCTTCGTTCAGGGGGGGAATTGGTTTTCCCTCCACATCTAAAAATTGTTATTTTTATACCCTCTAGCTCTGGTAAAAATTACAAAACTGTAACTCACAGCGCACAATTTTTTCCATTTGGACCCCTACTAATAGGAAGCATTCCAAGGTAAAATTTTATTGCCACAGTGACGAAGGAAAAGATGAATTAATGTATTATTGATTTCTAATTTAGTTGCTTTGGATTTAGTTGCAATTTTTTTACGAGCAGTAATATTGATAATTGACTATTAGAAAAAAAAAAAATATATTTTTCCGTTTGATCCTCCTCATAGCAAGTACAGATGCGTTTGCCGATCGTGGCATCTTCAATAGGTTTACAGAAAAAAAAAATTGTTTCGTTTGTTACCCACTTTAAGATTGCCCAAAAGCGACAATCGATTAATCATGCTACACTGTCTAGCCTAGACATGGTTAAGAATATTGCTTCAATACTCCGAAAGGAAGTAAGTATTCCTATGTGATCCGTTTTCTTGCCACTGTGATGAAGGAAATTCAATGAATTCAATGTAGTTTCGGTTAGTATCATGTAAAATGGATTATGTTACTAACTTTCGTTTTGATTAAATAGGACTGTACTTTAGACGATATTTCTGACATAGGTATCAGAATTGGAGGCTGGGTGGAATTTCTCTCTTAGTTTAAATGTTTTTTTAAACCTTTTTCTGTATTTTATATAGGTTTATATAAGACGCCTTTATTACCTTATTGTCCTTTAACAATAGGGAATTTCGTAAGACTCTTAAGCTCCTTGTGATAGATTTAGAAGAGAAAATGGTACATTATCTAGACAAACAGTTGACGTCTACTATACCTCACCTCACCCACGTCGTTCCTCAGAATCCTTAGCCTGCTAAACCCTTCAAATCTAGAAATAGCTTTAATCCATTCTGACTATTTATTTATTTATTTATTTAAACTTTATTGCACAAAAGTAAAACTTAACGTACAAAAGGCGAACTTAATGCCATGAGGCATTCTCTACCAGTCAACCTTAAGGCAAAGCAGAGAGACTATAACTTCAATGTTAATGAATAAACAAGAATAATATATAAGCTTTCGCAACGTCTGTCTGATCGGTCCCAAACCGGCAATTTCACACTTCAACTCATCAAGTATTGGTACAGGTATACACGTTTAAACCGTTTTCCTTTACAATAAGGTGTACACGTGAAAATGTAGTTTTGTATTCGCCTGTGCCTACTAGGGCCCGGTAATAATTACTCTGAATACCGAAGTTTGGCAGAATCGTCTCGAAGTTCGTCGGTAATGTACGGAGCGGGACGAGGTAAACGTCTCGTGGAAGATATGTGCAGGTCGATTCAGAATGTACGAGGGATAATATGGATAGACGGATACGTGATCACGTCTGATAATATCGGTACGAATGAAGCGCCAAATAATGTAGACACCGCACTCCTGCTATGTTATTCTCTTAATCACACATTCGACGCTGCGTTCGTCAACGAGCTCGACGACGAGACAGCCTTCACTTCGACGTAGAGCGCAGCGCTGCGAAAAACGGTATTCA
This sequence comes from Thaumatotibia leucotreta, assembly GCA_025490895.1. Lineage (NCBI taxonomy): Eukaryota > Metazoa > Arthropoda > Insecta > Lepidoptera > Tortricidae > Thaumatotibia > Thaumatotibia leucotreta. The sequence goes on from JALPQI010006160.1 coordinate 24,302, forward strand.
CTAACATTGAACAGCTCGTCGTCGAACTGTAGGCGGTAACTCTCGACGCAGTGTAGTTCCAGCTCACGCCACATTCGTCGCCGAGCGCTAGTGTCGTTTAAAGTGCATTAGTGAATATCATGTTTAGGCTCGACGCTGCCGCAGCGCTGACACAGCGCTGACAGCAAGGCGGTTTTCTTAGTGAATAACACTGCTGTTTTTTAACACCAACTAAAAACAAAGAAAACAATCTTGATTTGTCTTTTTATTTAAAATTACTGTTAATACTGACTTTTAATAAAATTCGAAACTAATAGATCGTTTAAGATTTATAATTGCTACTTACATGTTTACTGTGTATTTTAAATAAAAATACTAAAATGGAGGTAATAAGCGCCATGAAATTGTATACCGCATGGTATAAAATTGTATACTGTATTTTATGGCGCTTCATTTGTACCGTTATTACAGACGTGACTAAATGTCTCACAACTACATTACTTTTATAGAATACGGGTACTTTGTTATATGTAATCTATATATATAAAAGAAGAAGCTCCCTGACAAAGATGCATGCACACCCTAAACCCCTGGTCCTAGAAACTCCAAATTTGGCACGTAGGTTCCTTTTATGGTTTAGACGAGCACTAAGAAAGGATTTTTCAAAATTCACCTTCTAAGGGGTTGAAAAACAAAAAAAATAAATAAATAAATAAATGGGGGTCCAAAGTTTGTATGGCGAAATAAGGTTAGTTGAACTAATTTTTCCGAAACTTCGCAAGAGTATTCTTTAAAGTAATCGAGTAAAGGTATGTTAAAGGTTTTTTGAAAATTCAGTCCCTGAAAAAGGTAAAAAGGGTGACGAAGTGAAAAAATCAAGTTGGGTATGGTTTCTATGGTTTATCAGGACGTGGATCACGAATACAATGACGATTTTAAAATTTAACGCGGCGAATGTGAAATACTATGTACACGGTTATGCTGTGAAGGGGTAAAGTTCGAAAAAAAACAATACAGTTTTATTATTTATGTTCATTTCTGGTATGGTTCTAAAGATTCCAAATTTAGCGCGTAGGTTTCTTTGAGGGTGTAGGGGTGCTCTAAAAAAGGTTATGTCGAAATCCACTCCCTAGAGGGTGCAATGGGGGTCCAAAGTTTGTATGGCGAATCAAGATTAGTTGGACTATTTTGTCCGAAACTTCGTAGGAGTATTCTTCAAACTAGTAGAGTAAAGATGTATTGCAGGTTTTTTGAAAATTTAACCCCTGAAAAAAGTAAAAAGGGTGATGAAGTGAAAAAATCAAGTTGGGTATCGTTTCTATGGTTTCGGGACGTAGATCACGAAAACAATAAATAATTTAAAATATAACGCGGCAGACGTTACATACTATGTATGGTTGCAACAAACGCTCATGCTGTCGCGTGACGTCCAACCGATTGCCGATGTTGCAACCGAGTTTCTATATGTATCGCGCATCCGTGGTAAGATGTTTCCACTTGTGCACTGTAAAGGAGACTTTTTTGTCGACTGTACACGGTTATGGTGTGATGGGGTAAAATTCGAAAAATATCAATATAATTTTATTATTTATGTTTATTTCTGGTTCTAGAGATTCCAAATATAGTGCGTAGGTTTCTTTGAGGGTGTAGGGGTGCTCTAAAAAAGGTTAAGTCAAAATCCACTCATTAGAGGGTGCAATGGAGGTCCAAAGATTGTACGGGGAAACTTGACTATCTAAACTGTTTTATCCGAAACTTCACAGGAGTATTCCCAAACATAAATGACTAAAGAAATGTTTTAGGGTTTTTTGAGAATTCAACTCTTGAAAGTGGTAAAAAGGTTAACAGTAAAAAAACAACAAGGTTATCGTTTCTATAGTCTATCGTGTCGCTGTACTGTGGTGTACGTGAAATACCATCTCCTCTTTTATGGTCTCATGGGCTTGCGGGTTATGACAAGGACATGGTTTTTGTGTTTATTTCTGATTCAAAAAATTCTAAATATAGCATGTTAACCAACGTTAATAACCTTTTAAGTTTTCCTGAGTTTTCACGCGATACTAGTAATCAAAAGTACATATATCTGTGTATTCCAGAGGTTTTTTATAAAGTCAAAACAGCTGTCACCATAAATTTCGTCATTTTTGATCCGATTGTGTAAATCGATGTATCGGGATCCCAGAGGTTCTTATTAACAAACTGCAAAAAAGGCTGCCTATTAAATTTCCGTTTCGATATTGTCCGTCATAAAAATCGGTGGTAATCTGAAGTTCTGACTGATCTGTTCATCATAATGAAGCAGAAGTCAAATTTGCAAGAAACTGTACCAATCTTGATTTACTTCAAATGTTAATCAGCTCGGCTAATTATGGTCATCTTTGTAAGGCCTGGGAAACGACAAATGATAGTTTATCATCAAAACACAACAGTCACCTATGTGAGTGTATGTAAATTTTTAATGATAAAAAGCATTTGTCGGTTACCAGATGGTAAAGATGACTATAATATGATAGCGGATTTTGATAATAATCGATATTTGAAATTTCAAAACGTTCCAAGTAATGAATATGAGGTCAAATTTGCACAAAATGGTCGGCACCTTGAATTTATTTAGTTTGAATCCGACCTTAATAAAAATCGGTATCTTAGGATCCAAGGGGGTTTTTCATAAAGATTTTGAGGTAGGAACAAAAAGTGAGAAGCTATCACATCTAAAATGTCTAGAACTTTGATTTGATATTGATAAAAATCGATACCGAGAAGATGAAAAGTTCTTCATACGGAATTTGAAGTCAAAATTGCAAGAAAAGTTCGCCATCTTGAATTTAGGTCTTAAGTTTAAAACGACCGTGATAAAAATTTATAAAACGCGGTCGAACCGCGGGTAAAAGCACCATCTGCCTCACTTAAATCGGTTAAGGCAAACGCGAGATAATCACGGGCAAACATTAACACGTAGTGAATGGATATTAGTACGCGGGCGAAGCCGCGGGTAACTGCTAGTGTAGATATAAACAAGATTCGTAACCTTATGCCAAAATAAAAAAAAATGTGTACCTACATACAAGGCGGTCAAAATTACTTTACACAAGTACAAATTTTGATGCTAGATGTAAATTTAGTAACCGGATCAGATGAATTATGCTAAATGTTTACACCCAATAAGAATTAGTGTCAACATGAAAACCATAATTATGAAGTATTAACCTTATAGTTCAAATACCAGAATGGCAGAAGGTAATTAGTGTCGGTAAGTACCTTAAGTTGTCACGATTCAAAGAGGATATATAAATATATACCAACTCTGTTGATGACAGCTACAGGACCCACCCCGACAATGTTCTATTGTCCTTTTCGTCGTCTATTGACTGAATGGGTTGGTAAAATGTGCCACATCTGGAGTTGCGGGGATTCATAATCTGTGGCTTATCATTAGGATGACTCGGCGGGTCGTACGCGTAGTATAACAGTAACTCAATATTTTGGATTTTGAATGCATTGAGATGTATCCTCACTCCGGTAAGAATGATGACTACCCAAAGGTTGTCTGGAAGAGATCGCTTTTTAGCGATAAGGCCGCCTTTTGTGACCTCTGTTTTTTTGTATTTCTTTTGTTTTTGTAAACTTTTTGTTCTTTATTACGTGTGAGGTGTGCAATAAAGAGTTTTGTATTATATTGTATTGTATTGTATTGTAATGATCTTTGTCCGTTGAAGAAACGTTAAGATTTGCGTAATTTAAATACTTTATGTTCATCACGCTTGTACTTGCGAATTGGTGCAAGCGAGAGGCATAGACAGTATGTTAAGCAGTCGATACAGTAAGCTCATGATGACCATTCGCGGTGACGTCCTCTTGTTATGTTAGATCGCTAAGTGTCATCATCTGTAAATTGTTAATTTTGGTGGAAATAATAATTGTATTGTCGACCTCAACAGTTATATGTATTATATTATATTATGAGAAACAGCATAGGCTCCAATGTGCTTCCTGGTGGTACCCCATACTTTATTTCTCTGAAATTGAGTGACTTCAATTTAAGATGTGATACATAATTATTGATTTGGATCGTTTACTTTTGACACATCCATATACAAGCTATGTGATGGACGTGTCAAAGGCCATGTCGTAGATTATCTTTCAGATGATTGTTGACTATCCGGAATCGTGTTTATTGTTCGAATTAAATGAATATCAACTCTGTACGACTATGATTGCATACGTCAAGTCGGCTTATAAGTTATAACCGGCATCTTTAATTAAATCTATGGATATAAGGGACCTACACGTACTTACTGATACAACTAATTATATTGATCGTTACTATTTGGCTTGTATGATAGGTACTATTAATTAGTTTGTCTTCATTTGCTCAGTGGGTCTTTATAACATGACATATTTTAATATAAGTTAATACAAGTAATATTAAGAATTTGATGTACTTAGATCAGTTGTTAGTGACCCTGTCTGCGAAGCTGGAGGTCCCGGGTTCGAATCTCAGTGAGGGCATCTGTCTGTGCTGTTTTTTATGTATTTATCTCAAGTATCTCATTTTATCAGTTACATATGGATGACATATCGTCACTCAGTATCCATAACACAAAGATTAATTACTATACATGGGACTAAGTTAATTTGTGTGAAAATGTGATATAATATACCATAACTTAGGAATAAAAACAAAAAAAAGGGATGCCTTCCTCTGATTTCGAAACCGAAACCTCTCATTTCGCAGATAGGGTCAGTGTCATCATAGACTAAGTAGGCTGCAGGCGGTATTGTTGCATGAACACCGAATTTTCATCACTTACTAGGTACTTGTTATTTTGACTTGTTTCTACATGAGATGAGTGAACAGTAGAGTGTCCCGTCAATGTGTAGAAAAAAAAGAGAGGCATCAAATTTTTCGTAAATTTACACAAATTCCGAAACGAGTAAAATAAAATGTGTCATCTTTAGGGCTCTACCGCAGTGTCAAGATTTGATTTTTTCTTGTTTTTCTGAAAAAACAATCATGTGCCAAAAAATGTTTACATATAATTGTAGTATTTTTTTTAATAAATAAAAAAAACCATATTACATTAAATATTTTTTTAGCTTGTTTTACATCTACATATATTGCATGAAAATTATCATTTTTTTAATTTTCATCTCAGGGAGCCGAATTAAAAAAGTTTTTATTTGATAACTTCAAACGGTGGTAGAGCCCTAAGGATTAAGTCTATTTTTTTTATTATTTTTCCCGTAATCTACAATTTATTTCGAGGCTTTTGGTAGGTCTCGCGTAAAAAAATCAAATTCGGGACACTCTAGTGTACAGCCGCCATCAGATACATTGGAGCGGCCAGGGCGCTCACAAATATCTAAGCAGACCTCTATTGTCATGACGTTAGAGTGCATATTTAAGATATTTTTGAGCACCTTTATAGCTCCGATAATGTATATCTGATAGTGACTGTACCAAGATTACTCACGCTTCTAATTTGATACTCTTTTGACCTAAAATCGAGTTAAAAATTAAAGGGTGTGTCGTGTTAATGAGAGCTACTTCCAAATTACGATTAAATTATACACACGGTGTAACATGAGAAAATCGAATAATTTTAGGAGCGTATACTTGTAGGATTAGCACATGATTGGTGCGACATCGACAGTATGTCGATGTCGCTGCGAAATAGACTTCCACCCCTTATTCATAAACGTCTCCTAACTTCGCATGCTGCTAAGTATTGTCAAAGTCAAAGTCAAACTATTCTTTATTCAAGTAAGCTTATTAATAAGCATTTTCGAATCGTCTGACATTATCAAGAGAGAGAAAAAAATCTACTACTGGTTCAAACACTACGCCGTTCCTGAGAAGAACCGGTAAGAAACTCAGGTGGACTTATTTTTTCAAAACAGTATAATAATACATCTTATTAAAATAACATGCATTAAAGAATGTATTACATAAAAAAAAAGATTATTACTTATAGACATTTTTATAAAAGAGAGAAATAAATAAAGGATCATAATATTATTATTGTATGTCCCTTTCGATCACATTCATATGCCTAAGGCCGAAAGACACAAACGATTATATAGCGGCTTTTTATTAAGTTAGGAGACATTTATGAATAAGGAGGCAAGTCTTTTACTAATTATTTTAATAAATGACGGACGGGCAGTATACTATAGATGTGGCATTAATCACTAATCAGGTAATTGTCAGATTTAGGTTATCGTGTTTTCGGTAGATATACCTAAAGTAAAGGAATTCCTGTACTAATTTTGGGATAAAACAATAGGCATGATGACTGTCAAGTCAAATGAACATCTTTTTTTGAAATGACTAAACGATCGCCACTGTGGAGTTTTAAATGAAATACACAAAAGTGAAGTCACATATGTGTACTGTCAAACGACCTACTCTTTTAAGTTTTTTCCAATTTATTAAATAGAAGTTCTGTGTAGAAATTACTGCAATCTACATTTTAGTAATAACTAGCGACCCACCCCGGCTGCTACTATACTCGTACCTACATAAAAACCTTCCTCTTGAATTACTCTAACTATTAAAAAAAATCTCATCAAAATCCGTTGCGTAGTTTTAAAGATTTAAGCGTACAAAGGGACATAGAGACAGAAAAAGTGACTTTATTTTATACTATGTAGTGATTTCTTCGTGTATTATGTCGTGCATAATGTGAAATAATTTATTTTAACTACAGTCATCATCCCTATTGTCGGTACAACTAGGTTTGCCGGTCTACAGCCCTATGCAATAAAATCGTAATAAAGATTTATACAAGCTGTTAACTTTTGACCACCGAGTGGACAACTTTTATTATTCCAACTGACAATAACCCAATCACGTGTTAACCCTACCCTATTGAGGTCGTTCGATATAGAGTAACAAATGAAATGAGAACCCTCCCTTTTTAAAGTTGGTTAAAAATCTTTCACGATTATCATTCATATTTTAAAGACTGTGAGGTGTCTGCCTGCGACCACGGATGTAACGTCATGCCCGAAACGTCAGGATATAATTAAACGTAAGTTTACGCGATTAAGACCCGTTTGTCTTTAAAATATGGTTATAAATATAAGGAACCTTTAAGCAAATATGTGGTTACACGCACGTAGCCGGCTTTTTAATGTTATAAGCATAATTGCATTTATCCCCATAATTATAGCACAATAAGTGTAACAAGATAACTCAATTACACTCCGGGCTTAATGAATAACCATAAACAGAATTAATGAAAATAAGTTTCCATTCCGGGCATGTTTTCCCTTATTAACCTGAATAATTGTATTGCTTAGTTAACGTTATCGTGTTCGTAAATTAGATCTGCGATCATAATGGTCTATAATTGGAGTAATAATTTATACAGAGTGCTCCTACTTTTAAAGGATTCTAGAATCTTATGCCTTTGAATGAGCAATTCTTATATTTATTAAAATATTCAGCGAAACTGGTTACCCTCGTAATAATGAAAGTCCAGTAGCTGTCGCAAATAAATATGCCGTTTTGTAAATTTTAACGTTATAAGTTATGAGAAAAGTGTAACTGACCATTCTACAAGATTGATGATGGGCAGCAGCCTCATCATAGTGGACACATTACTGCGATCGCCAATCCGCTTGCCCAGCGTGGTGATTATGGGCATTTACCTCCTAATGCGTCTATACGCATAGTTAATAGGAAAGGCCTTCGTCCAGCAGTGGACTAACATAGGCTGATGATGTGAGTTATGAGACTGAAAAAAGTCGATCGACTCAATTTTGTTTTTCAGCTTTGCTATTAGTACATCACGACCGCAGCAGGAAAGAAAACGTCTCTGATTATTACTGTGAAACGGGCACAAATCAACAGGATTCCGATTACAATCTTATAAACGTCGGTTTGATTTGTTATTCATATGATAATTGCAAAACGAATTGCAACGCATGTCGCGTGCAACGCTAAGCACAAGCGAGATGCTAGCAGCCTATAAAAATTGTGTGATAATGTTTCAAGATACACGTTACATAAGTAATTTACCCACGGTATTCACATAGGTTAATCATTGTCAGCCTCCGTAGCCTAGTTGGTAGTGACCCTGCTTACGAAGCTGGAGGTTCCGGGTTCGAATCCCGGCGAGGGCATTATTTGTGTATTTATTTATCATAAATATTTGTTCCTTGGTCATGGCTGTCTATTTATTAAAGTATCTATATATATATATATATATCTATTATATATATCGTCGCCTGGTGGGACTAGGTCGATTTGTGTGAGATGTCCCAAGATATTTATTTATTATTTATTCATTGGAGTATTAAAGAAATATATACATTCACTGGACGTATTCGATGTTCGCGGTACAATATCTCAATGTCTTATCAAGTAAGAGGCAAATCAAACCAGCATTTCTAAATTCCGGACGGCCCGCCCGTCTCTGGTAACAAAATTAAAAGTATTTTTATTAGATCTTGTTTAGATCTGTCGAGCGGAAGTTTGCGACTCCTAGAGCCCGTGACGTCAGCACCCCACCTGCGAATAGCAAATCAAATTGAAATGGTTTCGCAGAATTAGAAGATGAACCTGCTTTCGCGATGCAAATAACAATTTAACTAAAGATGATTCTGTGATGTGTATATACCGTCAACTGGGGTGCATAGGGATGGCTAGGTGAATAGGGACAAAAACCGGAAACGACATTTACTTCATAATATCTTAAAAAATTCTCCACACGCATTTGCTTGTGCGTTACCAAATGAAAGTAGATTATATACTGATGCCAATGGCAACACTGGACAGACATGAAGGTAGCGGTAGATGGTCGAACTAACAGTTCGAAGTTGACGTCGCCAGTGACCCGTTCAAATGTGCTCCGAGAGTCTTAAAAAAAATTATGTTTTTAAACAAGTTAAGCAGTGCCGGCAGTTATAAGGAGATTAACCGTGTATTAAAGAAGGTGTTTATATCACGGTAAGTTGAAATTATCTTTGTTTCAATACCGTCAACTGGGGTGCATAGGGATGGCTAGGTGAATAGGGACAAAAACCGGAAACGACATTTACTTCATGATATCTTTAAAACTTCTCCACACGCATTTGCTTGTGCGTTACCAAATGAAAGTAGATTATATACTAATGCCAATGGCAACACTGGACAGGCATGAAGGTAGCGGTAGGTGGTCGAACCAACAGTTCGAAGTTGACGTCGCCAGTGACCCGTTCAAATGTGCTCCGGGAGTCTTTAAAAAATTTATGTTTTTAAACAAGTTAAGCTGTGCTGGCAGTTATAAGGAGATTAACCGTGTATTAAAGAAGGTGTTTATGTCACGTTAAGTTGAAATTATCTTTGTTTCAATACCAAAAGTGCGAAAACAAAAACATAAGGAAGTTTTGAAAAAAAACAGAGGTTTATAGGGACGCTTTGGGGGTCGATAGGGACGGCTTGAGGGGTGGATCGGGTCGGCTTTGACAGTTAATAGGGACGTAATTAGTTCAAATAAGGACGATAAAGGGTGTATTGGGACAGGGCTGCCAAAATTATTTTTATGATTAAATGAATATAATTATGTTTCGTGTTTTAAGTACATAAGTAGGTACCTACTACCAATTTACTTACTTTAACCAACATCTACAACCAATTGACTTCTTTAACCAACATTTAAATGAGTGAATTTCAGAAGGTTTGCTGACACTGGCTTTAAGTTTTTTTTATTAAGTAATTTGTTATTTTACGGTAAGTATAGGTAAACATGGTGAGGAAACCGGATTAATCCCGATTAGGTTATTTTTAGCCTCTAAATTTGAAGGCAGTTGCTTTCGTAAAAATTAGTTCCTACGCCTCTTATCCATATTATATTACTTTCTTGTATTAATTTTGGCAGCTCAGCCTTATTATTATAACTTGTTGTTTTAGAAGGTGTTTTTATTTGCTACAAATTATTAAACAATTTTTGTTACCCATATTATGAGTGTCACTGACCATTATTTGATAAAAGATTGATGATGGGCAGCAGCGTCATCATAGTGGACATATTACTGCGATCGCCAATCCGCTTGCCCAGCTAGGCGATTATGGGCATTTACCTCCTAATGTGTCTATACGCATAGTTAATAGGAGAGGCCTGCGTCCAGCAGTGGACTATCATAGGCTGATGATGATGATGATGATGATGATGATGATGATGATGATTATGAATGATTACCTACAGTGATTACCCACAAGTACATTATAAATAAAAGCTTTGTTAAATGCAGGTATTTTTATTCATATGAATCATATGCCTATTTCCATAGTTATTGTAAGTTTTGCAATACCTACTTACTGGGTAGAAAGGTACCTAGGTACGTACCTGTAAGCTTATTATTTTTGTGACAACCCTTGCCATTTTTCCCTATTGGTCCCTTATTCGTTGCTATTGACCTCGTATGCAGCCTGAATAGGGACGGCCGGTTTTTTTGAAAAAAAGGGGGTTTAGATTTATTCTATCGTAATAAAACTATCATAAATAGGATCTCTAACATAAGATTAAAGTTTTGAAACCATAACATTGAGCTCGTTCATGGAAATATTCCGTTAAAATCTTACTCAAAGTTCAAAATTGTCCCCATTGACCCCGGTTGACGGTACCAAAAGTGTGAAAACAAAAACATAAGGAAGTTTTGAAAACAAACAGCGGTTTATAGGGACGCTTTGGGGGTCGATAGGGACGGCTTGAGGGGTGGATCGGGTCGGCTTTGACAGTTAATAGGGACGTAATTAGTTCAAATAAGGACGATAAAGGGTGTATTGGGACAGGGCTGCCATAATTATTTTTATGATTAAATGAATATATGTTTCGTGTTTTAAGTACATAAGTAGGTACCTACTACCAATTTACTTACTTTAACCAACACCTACAACCAATTGACTTCTTTAACCAACATTTAAATGAGTGAATTTCGGAAGGGTTGCTGACACTGGCTTTAAGTTTTTTTATTAAGTAATTTGTTATTTTACGGTAAGTATAGGAAAACATGGTGAGGAAACCGGATTAATCCCGATTAGGTTATTTTTACCTTCTAAATTTGAAGGCGTTGCTTTCGTAAAAATTAGTTCCTACGCCTCTTACCCATATTATATTACTTTCTTGTATTAATTTTGGCAGCTCAGCCTTGTTATTATAACTTGTTGTTTTAGAAGGTGTTTTTATTTGCTACAAATTATTAAATAATTTTTGTTACCCGTATTATGAGTGTCACTGACCATTATTTGATAAAAGATTGATGATGGGCAGCAGCGTCATCATAGTGGACACATTACTGCGATCGCCAATCCGCTTGCCCAGCGCGGCGATTATGGGCATTTACCTCCTAATGTGTCTATACGCATAGTTAATAGGAGAGGCCTGCGTCCAGCAGTGGACTATCATAAGCTGATGATGATGATGATGATTATGAATGATTACCTATAGGGATTATCCACAAGTACTTTATAAATAAAAGCTTTGTTAAATGCAGGTATTTTTATTCATATGAATCATATGCTATTCTATTTCCATAGTTATTGTAAGTTTTGCAATACCTGCTTACTGGGTAGAAAGGTACCTAGGTACGTACCTGTAAGCTTATTATTTTTGTGACAACCCTAGCCATTTTTCCCTATTGGTCCCTTATTCGTTGCTATTGACCCCGTATGCAGCCTTAATAGGGACGGCCGGTTTTTTTGAAAAAAAGGGGGTTTAGATTGATTCTATCGTAATAAAACTATCATAAATAGGATCTCTAATATAAGATTAAAGTTTTGAAACCATAACATTGAGCTCGTTCATGGAAATATTTCGTTAAAATCTTACTCAAAGTTCAAAATTGTCCCTATTGACCCCGGTTGACGGTACCCTTCGCCAGCAGAATCTGAAAAAATATTAACAAATACCTTTTTATATTTTAAAGACAAACGGGTCTTAATCGCGTAAATTTACGTTTAATTATAATGCATGACGTTACACCCAGTTTACGCGATTCGGACCCGTTTGTCTTTAAAATATAAGTGATAATCGTGCAAGTTTAAATCAATATAAATACCTTTTTGTCACACAGTTTCAATATAATTTACTGTCTTTGGCACATATCGTGAAACACGTTCGTAGATTTATTTTTACGTAAAGGTAAAGGTGTATTCAGACCAAACGAGCATTCACTGTTCTATCCCCCACTCTACGAAATCAACGAATCAAGTTTTGCGTAACGATCGAATTTCGTAGAGTACCTACCTAGGGGGTTAGAATAGCGAATGCTCGTTTGGTCTGAAATGCACCTTTAGACCAAACGAGCGAATGCTCATTCTATTCCCCACTCTATGAAATAAACAAATTTCGACGAATCACGTTTTGTGTTGAACGAATTTCGTCTAAATCCACCTTTACAAATAAATATCAATAATTTTTATTAAAAATGTATGTGAACTCAAGGTTTAAGGATTTAAGTGCTATGACGACTAGGTAAATGGTGTGGACGTAAAATATATTGTGGAAATACACAAATCATTTTGACAAAGAAATTAACGACACACGGTTGAAAAACGTTGAATGTAAGAAGAATCCTAGTAGCTTACAAAGAAGACATGACAAATGGATAGGTAACAACTGACTTAGATGAAAAAGTCTCAATAAAAACAAAATACGAGTACCTATAGCATCACATAGAAAAAATCTAATGGAGAAGAGTAAAAACAATATTTGCGTTTTATTTTATAATTGAGCATAATTGTAGGTAAATTTCATACCTAAATATTTGTATAAATATTCATGTAACAATTGCTCCAATTTTGCGAGATGTTTTGATTATTTCCACAATCATAACCGTGTGGCATGATAACTTTACAAAGTAAACGTATTTCCAACTTCCAACTTGGGTCTGAACTGAATAAATGAGTTAAGTTTAAACTCAGTATCGTACCTACATAATGTACCAGTTAAAGCTAGAATAGGATTCTACGTGACAAGCACATGCAGACTATGAGACATAGCAGACTACGAAATAGCTTTCTATAACTTACCTACTCGTACCTGAGATTGTCTACCTGAAATGAGTTTTTGTTTGTACGAATATGAATTTGTTATTGTTGTTGTTGTAATTTCTAGGGCACCCCGGAGGTGCATAGGGCTTCCACAAGATCCTTCCACGCTTTTCTGTCTTGAGCAACCTTTTTGGCTTCGCTCCAGGTCAGACCTACGGCTCGCAATTCGCTCTCCACGCTTCTTTTCCATGTGTGTACAGGGCGACCACGAGCTCGTTTTCCACCTTGAGGCCTCCACTCAAAGGCGATACTAGCGAGGTTCGTTGCTCCTCTTCGAAGAATATACCCGATCCATTTCCACTTCCGCTGCGCTACTTCTTGGGCGATTGGAATCTGACGGCACAAGTTCCACAAATCCTCGTTCCTTATCGTTTTCGGCCAGAATATGCGGAGGATCGAACGAAGGGACTTATTGACAAACACTTGTAGCTTGTGTGTCGGCCCTTTAGTCACTCTCCATGTTTCACAGCCGAAGAGCAGCACTGACTTGACGATGTGTTCGAAGAGGGAGATTTTAATGCGCATTACGAATATGCATTTATTAAAGTAAATATTTGGTAGGTTGTCAGCCTCCGTTGCGTAGTTGGCAGTGACCCTGCCTACGGAGCTGGGGGTTCTGGGGTATAATTCCGGCGAGGGCATTTATTTTTGTATTTATCACAAACATTTGTTTCCTGGGCATGGTTGTTTACTATGTATTTAAGTTTAAGCCGTGTGTATTTAAAAGATGCGGGCGATAAATTAAACTAGGCATTGGATTCATCAGTGTAATCAATCATGGATTAGGTACGATTTTTAAGTTACACTTGAATATGACCCCTCTAGTTTTTTTTACATTTTAGAAAAAGCAGTAGGTACGGCAGTTATGTCATCTCCTTTTAAATTAGCTGTCAACGTGCGTTTAATTTGAGTGTGTTGCTCTGCGACCATATATAACATAGACGTCTAACGCCAGCTCACAAATGCCCCCAAAACCAATTGTTCAATTGTGCCAAGATGGGCAGGACATAGCGTTTTTCTTAACACCGCGCATATTTCGGCGCAACATCTTTGACAAATGTTTATAGAATGTAGCCAATCAAAACTTTGATGGACCAATCACATCTATTTTTAAATGGCGGTTTAAGTTTTTATAGGTTGACATTGAAATTCATTGCCGTGATGCATTGAAAAGGGGTTGACACTTGTCAATTAATATTCAGGACCGTTTTTGAAAGGCAATTTATTATGGCGTGCGGCTTCCATGTTTTATTTGTTCGTAGGTGTTGCTCTATTTTGCGCAGAATTATTTCGCACTTACGGATAAGCCAGTGGGTAGATAACAGTCAATGAGCCTCAAAACTGGGTACCTATTGAAAAGGTGTCTTTAACGTCCTATAAATCAGCTTTCTAAGGGATGAGGGATAATACATATAATTATATGTATTTTATTTTTTAAGTAATAATAATAATAGGTTGAGACCGAAGCTCATCCACATTCAACTATATCAAATAGTTTTGTGGAGCTTTAATTTAATACCTACATGTGTACTAATATTTAGGTATTTATTATTTATTAAGGGGACAACACAGAAACATACAGGGAAAGTATACGAGTACAATGAAGTTTGGTTTACATTTTGTAGGTACATATGCTTCCTGAAACGTATCTCACAGTGAACATAAAATACCGATACAGACACAATTATAAAGGAAAAACTGTTTTAGGTGACATATATATCTACACTATATTGGCCAAAATAGATGCATGCTAAGTATTATGATATCAATAAGGGCTAAGTGCTACTTTTACATAATTTTGAAACAGCTGATTTGAACTGGGCGCGTGATTTGGAGAATAGATCAATTTCACTGTGACATTTATTGTGGTGGTTACAGTCTGTATATGGGTGCACGTTTGCTAGCATTGGCGCAAAGCGTCGATCTATGAATATATTATTCAAGAAATAATAATAAAATTATAATAAATTCAAGAGACTGCTAAAGAAGCATTACTTGATTGCTAAGTAATGCTTCTTTAGTGGTAGTTATTATTAAGTACAATCAGTTTGATTAAATCCCTGTCAAAACAATTAATTAAGAGACTGCCGCTCCCACAGTCAAACTGTTGTAACAGTTTTGTGGGACGATATTGTAATTTTTTTAATTAAAATTGTGTCAAGTAATTCAATAAATAAATAAATAAAATGTAACGTGTTGCAGGGTAGCCCATAACTACCGGTCGCAGTAAAGTTGCAAACTCATCATCATCAGCCAATTGACGTCCACTGCTGGACATAGGTCTCCCCCAGAGAGTTATTTTAGGGGGGGTTTTGCCATAAACGCCACGCTTGGCAGGCGGGTTGGCGATCGCAGTTTAGTACACCGCATTACAGGGATGCTTCTGCCCAGTGGTGCCCAGTGGTTTTGGAAGTAGTTGAACGACATACCCGGGTCGGGTAGTTGCAAACTGCTGTTACCATAATCCGCGGAATAATGAAGCCGTGGTGACTCACTGGTTTAGACGTTTGACTTTCAATCCAGGTCTTGGGTTCAAATCTTGGCTCGTACCAATGAGTTTTTCCGAAACTTATGTACGGAATATCAGATGATATTTACCATTAGCTTTCAGTGAAGGAAAACATCGTGAGGAAACCTGCATATATTCGCGAAGAAATTTAAAGGTGGATTGTGAAGTTCCCAACTCGCTTAGGGCCAGCGTGCGGACTATAGCCCAATCCCTCTATACACATAGATGCATAATAATATTGTAATCTTGTATAATAATATTGTTAATGTTTTTTTATAATAATGTAATAAATTCTTTAATGCATGTTAAATTAATAAGATATATTATTATACTGTGAAAAAACAAGTCCCCCTGAGTTTCTCACTGTTTCTTCTCAGGACAGTGGTGTAGGGTTAGAACCGGTAGTATTTTTTTTCTCTTGATATTGTGTTAGACGATTCGTTAATGATTATTAATAAGCTTACTTGAACGAATTGTGAAAACACAAATCAAATTATTTATTAACTAAATATTTTCATTTGTGTTTTTTTTTATTTTTTCCCCAGTAGTCACACTACTTAATACTATAGGTATATATTGTAATTAGGACGCCCCCACCTCGGACGTTGGTGATCTTGGTCGTTTTTTCTTTGGTATATGGCATCCAATATTTATAAGCTTACTTGAATAAAGAATAGTTTGACTTTGACAGGTCATCGATCCAATAATATCAGTGCGAGCGTGATACAATACAATGCATTACGTATCGAGTAAAACCTAACTTAACCGATGCTTGCCAACTCATAGTAGGGCTCCAGAAGCGAAGTTATGACGCGTATTGTTACAAATCAATCAAACAATCCTATAAATAGTACGAATCGTGTGATTTGCTACAACATGGCACACGATTGTATTGATGTATGTACTACTTATTTATATATTAAGAGGCACTATTAGCCTTGTTAAGAGATTGCATATACGTAAATAATATGCGACCGGTGCTCGCTGAGACCCAATGGCCGAGGGGTTTAGGCATTGGCCGCGAAACATAGTTTGATTCAATCCGAGGAGAATGGAATAATTATTTATTCGTGGACTTCAATAATAACCGAACAATTTTAAAATTTTGTGAGACTCAAACAGTAGTACGCGTCGGGCTTTGGCCGGGGGTACTCCGGACGAGGACCATCTTAATAGATCGAAATATGTCGAGTAATCATCGACTTAAATACGTGAGTAACCCGGTTCGATAATATTTTAACTTAACAAAAACGTATGCTATAAAACAAAACAGACATGAACAAGGCCATGAAAGGTGTCATCTCAGCGTGGTGCTGGCATGAACCAACGCTGCTCTTCCGATGTGACCATCAGGTGAAAATGCATACGGTATTAATGGACGTTTGCATATTTTATATATTATAAAGAATGCTACCAGTCGGCCCAACCTTATTTCCTCTTAATGATCTGTATTCAAATTTAATTCGATCAATATACTTATTTTCGTGAGATTAGAGATATACTTTTTATTTGTTTCATAACTGAAAAGTACACACGATGCCGAGTAAAATGGTGTATTACAGTCCATAATCACATATAAAAATTAAAAGGTACACTTTTACTGCAAATGACCCTCATATGTAGGTAATATTATTGTATTCAGCATGCCAGAATTAAATGAATTAATTTACAAGCAATAATATTATGTGATTTGTAGTTTAATTCTATTTATTCATTAATAATAAAGGCGATCTATATCTATTTGTGTTTTTAAGTGTAATCAGGAACTAAGTCAAAGTGACGTTATAAATTGTAACAAATCTGAATGATATTTCACCATGGTTCTACAGTGGCCTGTGTAGGTTTCCAATTAGTTGAGTGAATATCGATTATTAGTGTGATTATCAGTGTGATGATAATTGGTTATGTCACGTTTTCTGAAGGTACGAATATTATATTATTCCCTGATAGCCATCGTTCAAGGTTCAAGAAAATGCGGCTCTTTTACTTTTATGTCCTATAATTTGTCAGCATTTATTTATTTTTTCTATTTCATTGCACTCATTGCTGACGAATGTATTAGGCCCTATTCATCCATAAAACTACACAAATGTCACCTCACTCACTTAAAAAAATATTATCAACAATTTATAGGAAATAAAAATAAAACAGCCGTATTTTCTTGGATCTTAAGATCTCGGCTATCAGTGAAAAATATAATATTTATACCTTCTGAAAACTTTACATAGCCAAAACAACAAGCGCTTTACGGTGAAGGACAACATCGTGAGGGAACCTGCATGAAGTCCCCAACAAGCGACGGGTCAACGTTGGGACCACGCATAAATAGCGCATATGGCCAGAATACAAAAAAAGTGTGTTTTGTAAGATACACTTCCCCTGTTGTGCTGGAGATTGCGTTAGTTTAATACAACATTACCTATTGAGATGAAATTCATACCGCCCGTGCCCTCGTAGGAACATACCCGGGTTCAAAATCGATGATGTCAACCTATACATGCCTCTATATATTTTCAACACACCTGTTTGCTTTTTTACTCCCAAGCAAGTTCTGTGTGACTTTGACCTACTTAAAGCCCTCCCTTAACATTGTTGAGCGAAAACGGGCATCGAATGCAGCTTTGATGTTTATTAAATGAGCAATTATTACAAGAGTATGAGTATTCTCAATTTATTTTCGGATATAATTAGAAATTTATACAAATTAGCTCATAATTGTACATGTAGAAATAAGTAAAAATAATTATTGAAATAGATTACTAATTTTTAAATATTTATCAAACGGGTAACTCACGTAATTTAAGTCGATAATTGCTCGACATGTTTCGATCCATTCAGAGGATTCCATAAATGGATCGAAACAAGTCGAGCAATTATCAACTTAAATTACGCGAGTAACCCGATTGATAAATATTTTTCATCACACTTGCTGTCTAAGCGCGCCATTGCTTGCGCGCGTAGCGGGAGTAATAGAAAAGTGGAATTCCCTAGGGAGTAATAGATATGTCAGTACGTCATTTAATAATATTATGTCTTAAAACTTATTTTTTTGTCGGCAAGTGTGATGAAAAACATTGTATGCGTCACGGTCGGTAAGCGGAATACTAACTCGAGTCATAAAAGCCCTCCGCCTGACGGCGTCGGGCTTCTAACACTCTCGTTAGCAATTCCGTACTTACCTCCCTTGATGCACAATGTACTATTAATATGTTTGAGTCTCACGTCAGTTACAATTCTAAATTATTACTGTTCACTCCCTACTGCAGTGCACTTACGACTATTTGTAAATAAACACTTCACTGACATTTATTCGATATCAATTTGGGTATACAGGGTGTAATCGATAAGTGTTTACAAGCCATAATTCCGTAAATATGAGAGATATCAGAAAAATTTTAACTGATATCGACAGTACGTTACCCAACGAGTAAAATTACATTAATAACTTTTTTGAACTAAAATCAGTAATATCCCAAATATTAACTTCAAACCCTTCCATACATTTAGTACGTAATTATCCGCTGTGCATCTGGAGTCATTGGTAAAATAACACTACCCAAATATTTAAATTGGGTTACTTGCTCTATTGCTGTATTATCTAGTATAATTGGGTTATGTTTGGAGGGGCGTTTTGAAATAGTGAGTGCCTTGGTTTTCTTACAATTTATTTTGAGCCCGAATCGTTTGAAATTTTTGTCCATTTTTGCCACTAATAACTGAAGTTCATGATTGGTTTCCGCAAAAGCTGCAATGTCATCCGCAAATATTATAAATTGAATTTTCTGTCCGTTAAACTTGACTCCCCCTAAATCTGATTCTACAATGCACAATAATTACCTAAAACTTTATATTTATGCATCTTTGCGATTTATATATTATTTTTTATGTAGTACAGCATTCGAAACACACAAAAAAAATTGTTTCTTTTAGCCTCAGGAATATGATTTTAAATTGTTTCCCTTTCCTCATGGGTATCTTGTATACTAATCACATAGCAATTTACGTTTTATTTAAATATGACCTAGATTTACAAAATTTTCGTTCATTCCGGAACTAGTATCGGAATTCCGGAATTGAAGTCTAATATCGGAAATCAGTTCCGGAACTGGAAATGGTCCGATATTGCAAGCCCTAGTACGTAACCGTTCATTCAAAGACTAGTTTAATACGAATATTTTTTTGTTTAAGAATAAATGTTAGATTAATTATTTCATAAACAAATGTATTCGTACAAATAACGAATCTTAACAATTTCATTTCTTACGATACCCGACATTCTTTAAGGCTGTAAGTCGTCATACTAAATGTATGGGAGCGTTTTAACTTACTATTTTTAATATTACTTCATCTATTTAGAAAAAGTTATTAATGTAATTTTACTCGTTGGGTAATGTACTTTCGATATCAGTTGAAAATTTTCTGATAACTCTCATATTTACGCTTGGAGTTAAGGGTCTTGACGGCAACAAGTACAAAATTATATATATATTTGAATGTTTTTAATTTTTCGGCCGCCTTTGCTATCACTCTGTCCTTGACAGATACTATGCCATGGAAATGAGACGGGACTAGGGCGTCTATATAACAGGTGTCTAAATATTCTCACAGATCGTAATTTTATCTCAATCATCTAACTGAAATTGAGCCCTAAGATGTTGCAAAGAAGAACGCGTTTATTCGTGCTACTCTTAAAGATATCATCTTTTGTAAATAACCAACTGTTTTAAGACATTTGCAAGTAATTAAACCCTTTATACACTTCAGACGTTTTGCAGAGATGTAATTATTAAATATTAACATGATAATTTTGGTAAGACTTTCGCGTTTCTGTGTGTGTTGAACAATCAATTATTTTGGTGCTGTTTAAGGGCGAATTTATGGAAAATTAAACAATTAAATGAAGAATATGAATTATATGATATAAAAGATGAATTCTTGTTGTATGGTTAAAAGCGGGGATCGGATACCGGTTTTTTCTCCATACAAAAGAACGGTTCAAATTCTTTCTTTTACGTTCTTCGGTAGGTATATAAATTCTTTGTTAATGGAGTAATTTAAAAATACGATGTTGTTAATTACATAAAATATTGAGTACCACATACACAAACAATATCAAACATTTTAAAATCTTGGGCTTTCTCTAGGTTTTTCTAAAAAAAAACGGTTTTAATCACTGGTTAAATCGGAATTCATGGCCACAGAACATAATACCGTTACCGGTACCGTACAATAGAATCAATACATGACGAATAAATAATTATATTTCCTATTGGCATATGAAATAGTAAACAATGTTTTAAAGTAAAACAATTTTTTTTGACAATAGGGCGTGAAACTGTCAACATTAAACTGCAACATTAAACGGGTAAGTTGGGTGGTTAAAGGAAACACCCAAACGCTTACAAAAAAATATATATATTATCTTCTTGAAAGACCCAGTATTCATTGTAGGTACTAGGGGTGGTAAAGTTCGTTAAAGCCTGTCTGGTTTTCCGCCGGTAGTGTGGTACTCCCCCTGTTGTCTGCTAGGCGGTAGTGCAGTCCTGGGGTGACTCTGGAACGTTCCGGGGAGCGCCGTAGCTAGCGGGATGAATGTCGCAGTCCCTCCGTCTGTGTCCACGCGTGCTCTCAGGCCGGCCGAGACAAGGGAGTAGGTGGCACGACGCTTGTAAGGGTAAAGTTGCACACCTTACGGGGTGCAAGACGGTGTGTAGCTTTACGGGTACGAAGACGCCATTATATTAAAAATGAGGACTTCACTGCGGTTACAAATATGATTTTCCCCTTAATAAAA
>JALPQI010006161.1:0-54252 GCA_025490895.1 Thaumatotibia leucotreta
ATCTTTCTTCGTTACTAATCAATATACTAAAGTAGCAATAAATTATTATAAACATCACAACTATCCTTAACAATATAAGTTTCAATGATCACATCACTTATTAATAAATCGTGCTATAATCTCAACAAATTACCACAAGGAACCCATTTAGCTACCCTCTTGATCTTGTTACTGCCTAAGTAGCTGGATTATCATAAAACAACGATAAACGACCATTTGTCCAGTAAATAAACCGACAAATAAAAATATCAGTATAAATATCTCCCCCAATATGGCCCCCCGTTAATGTATCGCACAATGGTGCGATTCGCTGGCAAAATGGACAAAATGAATGTGTATTACTGACGTGTGAAATGAGACGGAACTTTTGCATTTAGTTTTGTTTATGTTTGCGTAATGGGGAAGTTTATTTTGTGACAGATTACGCGTATAATTGAGACTTGAGAATAATGTACCGTAATGCTATTTAAGTCATAAATTCGGTTTATATTGTTACTAATATAATGCAGGTACTAAACTAGTAGGTAGGTACACAAGTAGGTTTACACAATGCACAGTAAACACTTTGTTACCATTTTTTTTTTGTTTCAATACATTGTCAGCCTCCGTAGCCTAGTTGGTAATAGTGACCCTGCCTACGAAGCTGGAGGTTCCGCTTTCGAATCCCGGCGAGGGCATTATATGTGTATTTTCTTATCACAAATATTACTATATGTATCTATCTACTATAAATATCGTCGCTTGGTACCCACATCACAAACCTTAATTGAGCATTATCTACGTCGATTCAGCGACGTAATGCCGCCACCAGTGTCATGAGCACCATGTCGCAGGCGTGTCTTTTAGAAGGTCTTTTCTCTTTATGTGTAAATTGTTTATATTTTTATGTTATTATAAGTTACATTTTTTAATCTTTGTTAAATTTGTTATCAATTTGAACATGTTAATCTTCTTTTAAAACAATTAGTTCACTTTAGTAGTTACACTATTTTATCCTTTGTAATCAGGACTGCGTTGTTTGAATCCATGCTTCATCTTACTTTGTGTTTCATTCTGTCCAAACTAAATTATTTATACTCCCTAAAACAACGCCCTATGGACTTTATCACAAATTCAATTCAACGTGAAACTACAACTTGAAAACCCAAACACGATTCACTTAAACAAATCTATTAAGCAAATCATTTTTCCATCGCACCCCATCGCATTGTACAAACAATACAAACAAACGCAATTAAATTACACGGCAGATGTTCAAACACACAGTACCAACAATTCTTATCTTCCATTAACGCCTGTTTTCAATTAGCCCATAAATTTTTTACAATCAGTTTTCTACAATTTACAATTGTAATTGTGAAATCGATTGTACGTTTTGTAAGGAAAACGATCGTAAATCGTAGTTAAATGTGACGCTTTGATCATTATTTTTTCCGCCGTGTTACGCTTATGGACCAACGGGTCATTAAAAATTTGGGCGTGTTGACTGATTGGTTGATCAAATAGAAAACAAATGGAACTTGAGCATTAGCAGGCTTGCTTACCTATATTTATACGAGTGTCTTGGCATTATATCTGAAACGACTGCATGTATAATAGAAGCTATCAAAAACAAAGAACAAGTAGTATGTTCTTTGTTTTTGATCTTAATATTAATCTAGCGCCAATGTTAAAACAAATGATTTGCGTCATCATCATATCAGCCAAAGACGTCCATTGCTGAACATTTGCCTCCCCCGAAGATTGCCACAATGACCGGTCCTGCGCCACTTTTCTGCCCCAACGGGCATCGGTTCTCGCGGCCCGCCCACTGCCACTTCAGTTTAGGGTGAATATCTGAGTGTTTCAACCGCCTAATTTTGGTGGCATCTTTTTTGGCGAAATTTCTAAACGTCTCAATGTTATACTTCGTCATTTGTATAAGAAACCGTGCCTCCTTCAAATGACATAGGTAGTAGCACATTGTAACGAATAGAAACTTCGGCAAAAATGATGCCACCAAAATTAGGCGGTTGAATTGAAACGCTCAGATATTCACCCTTTAGTGATTCGGAGAGCTAATATTGGTTACTTTGGTTCTGCTGCGAATATATAAGAAACACTTACTAAGATAGTTAGTAAGGACTACTTGAACACGGACAGTCGTAAGATTCAAAACACATTTTTTTTTTCCTTTTTTTAAGTTTTTTATTCTCCTGGACATTATGTTGCAAGCCAACGTCGCGCCGTTTTAACGTGTATGAAAAGTCTCCTTGAATACCGATAGAAAGTGTTCATTTTAAATATCATGCACACTACGCACGCATCCATTCAAGCAGACATATTCCATTTATATTAAAATTGTAAAGAAATCGCGTGCAAAAGGAATAAACTCATAAAACGGTGTCTAACAATTGGAGTCTTTTGAAAACCGAAACCATAGATACGGACTTTAGAATAACCCTCGCGTATAAACGTGTTGTGTAAATAGTCAAACTGTAGTGGTAGATGTACAGGTCGATTGTACACTACGACATCTACTATTAAAACTTTTGCAGGATTGCCACGGATAACATCCAACGTTGGACCGCTAACCTTTAGCGTTTCCAAGTAGGTATTATAAAATAAAACTACATACGTAGATCCCAAATTCTGCAACTATGTATTATTATCTATTGATTAAAAATATTTGCGTTAATGTAATTAATTATACCGCTTTCCTGTTCATGTATATGAATGAGATAAAGAAAATATCTAAAACATTACGAAACGAATATTTTCGATAATCTCAACAGGTTCCAAAAGTCAAGGAAACTTTTGTAGTTCGTTGTCAGTTCTGCAACACCTTTAGATATATCCGCCGATACACGTCCTTAAAATGTATTTCAGAAAAGTCTTCCTTCAAACTCTAGCGGTCCGTCCTATATTCAGCATACAACTTTTGGCCCATTTGCGATGTGTTTGAATATACAGAGATATCAGCTTTGCAAACATAATCCTACCATCCTTCCAACGAAGAGTTTTCATATCCCTTCCAACTTAGAGTTGAACTTTGCGTGGTTATTCTAAAAATGGCAGCAGAGAGTTTTGGTTCCTTCATACATGGAAAAAGCTGGATTCTCGCAGCGCGATTCATCCATCATTCATTCGCGTGAAAGACGTCTGTGACGATTATGACGTTCGATTAAAAAACGGCTTTGCTGCCGGCGTCAACCTTACAACCATTACAATACACACCTTTTTCGATTGTGCGAATGTGTTGTAAACTTTGCTCAGCTATAGACGATTTTGCAGTTACATTTCTAAAAAGACTCAAGTCTTTGTACGTTTCAGGTGATTGCAGCACTTCCGTCGAAGAAATAAGAGTAGAAATCGCGAGGATCGAGAGAACGGAAATGATGTTTTTGAATTCCTTGGAAATGTATAACGAAGCTGTGATAATACCTTCAGTTACTCGACAGGATTGCATCTAAATCTAAGCACGTACACATACGTCTAGCTTCTGTGGTATACGTGGTAAGGTTGAAAATGCGGAAGTGTTCCACGTACGATTTAGAGTTACCATTGTGTTGTGGAGATGTTTTGGACGGTGATGGGCGATTGTCGAGTGAATCGGACACAACTGATTGTTTCTCGATGGGAGAGTTTGTGATCGAAACTAGTTTTAAATAGATAATTACAGAGTTAGAGATGAGCACATTCGCTGTCTGAACTGTTTGAAGTGAAATGTGCACGACAATGACGAGCTGCAATTTCCTCGAACTTACTTTTCAGTATAATTACGAAAAAACCTTTTTTTGTTTCGTCATTGTTGTCTCGGTCAGCATTGTTGAATTCAGTAACAATACTAAGTCTAGCATAATCAAAGTTGTTGCTGCTCGTCCTTCCGTCGCGATAATAATCTATCGCGGGAAATCGAAGACGAATCCGACAGTTAAACTTCTCAGTATATCATCCTCTTGTCACTAGCTTGTGTTTGATAATTTTGCTTATGGTAGAAGGTGCAAAAAGCTTACGAGAAAGTCGCGATTTCTACAATTCTAGAGGTAAAATTGCATATCGAGAACTCACACATTACAGTTAGCTTTAGAGTAGGGATCTCCCCAAAACCTATCGACGCTTTTGCAGTTTTAAGGCATATCGCCGTATTACCGTGAATCGGTGTCGTCAGAGTTGCTTCTTTTTCGCTCTCATTGCGTAGTAATAAAGGTTTTCATAAATGGATGCAGCAGAATTTGCGCCCATAGATTTGGGGAGACCCTAAGGCCAATACAGGAAAAACTCACAAAGAGCCGACTCCGTTGGTATGGCCATGTCTTGAGTTGACAATCAGGCCACATGACGAGAACGGTGCTGAAAAATTAGTGAGAACCGTAGGAAACACGGAAGACCCTAGAGCTAACTTGGATGGGGTAAGTTAAGAAAGACCTTAAAGATGCGGAAATAGCGTCTTTTTTATTTAGGGGGGAGCAATGCATTAAGCATTCCGTCCTGGTGCGGGTGGTGACTAGAACGGTTATGTGGGACTCCCGTTTGGCTTATGAGGCCTACGGTATCCCCCCGTTTCTTCTTTCTCTCGTTTCGCTTATGGGCCCTCGAATCAAGATTGACGAAATTCCTCTCTCTCGCACTTATGAATTCGTACGTAACTGTGATAGGGAGGCAACACATCGATCGTGTTTCGCGGTAAGGTGTGAAATCGAATTGGAGATCAAAAATGTAAACAAATGGGATACCACCACAAAAAAATAATCACGAGATGGGGGTAATCTAAAATCATTCAAATACTTAATAAAAATGCGTATTTACCGTCACTGACGGTACGTAAAATTTTTTAATATTTTACAAATTTTTAATACAAAACATTAAGCGAAATATATAGTTTTTTAATGATATATTTCGCTACTTTTAATAAAATGTAAGGTGTTTAATTTATACTACTGGCAATGATAAGAAATCTTAAACATTTGGTTCGCAGTTATAACAATAACTAGTTTATTCGTAATTTAATACGGTAACTACACTAAGAACCATTTAAGAGGGTTCGCATTTATAACTGTACTTCAAAAATCAAAACAAGAGGGTGCACCAAATCACTGTTTTATGAATTCATAAAAACTCCTAAAATTTACCATTACAAAGTACATTAATACAGATTTTAGTATTTTTACCTACAAATCAATCATTTTCATATTTTAATCGAAATGGGTTCGATCGTAACTAAGATGAAGACTGGAATTCGTTCCCCGACTATCCTAAAGATTAAAGTAACACGACATTCGTTTTCAAACATTGATTATGTTGATTATTTACATCATTCTAGCAAATTTTCTAGGTTTTATTTTTGTAATCAGGAACCGTGGACACTCAGACGTATGTTTTTTATTGTCATATCCAAAAATATGTTAACGATTGTGATACTTTGTGTATCGAACATGCTTTGACTTTCGCGTATCTACATCTACTCATAAAACATTGTCTTAGGTTTAGTACCTGTAAGTGTAGATATAAATAAAATAAAATAAAAAACCAATCTCAAAATGCGACGTTAATTTAGAAAGGTGTTAAAAACTACATTCGATCTAAAACGTTTTATACTCCTGGAATGTCACTTTAACATTGACTTTGTAATGTCATGTCATTGTCATAGATTGTTTACATTTTTGATCTCGAATTCCATTTCAGAGCTTAGGCCAATTGTTCGAAAAAAGCACTGTGTTGACGGCATAGGATGTAGACACACATACGAGTATCAGCAAGCGTACGCATTTTGTCTATTGAAAATAGCCGTTTGGTATGACATCGCGCGTCTAACTTTCCGTATGCGTACACATGCGTCATACTAAACGATCAATTTCAGTAGACAAAATGCGTACGCATGTCTTCACCCATAAGAGGCAAAAAATCGGATGCGAAACACCTCCCATACGCCACCTCGTCGCTTTTGTAGCTCCTCCCGGATGTCCAAAGACCCTCCACTCTGGGCGCACCAGATAATTGGGCCCACCTTCCTCCTTTTGCACCTGAGACGACCCAGGACAGAACTTCCTGGCGACGCCATACATTAAGAGAGTTGGGTGCTTAGACAAGTTGCCAATCGCTAACGCTCAATCGTCAATCGTAAGCGAAAAACATCTAACTGTCTTTGTCGCACTAATAAGAAAGTTTGATAGAGAGGGGAAACTACGATACGCTACTAAGTGTTAGCAATTGGCAACTTGGATAAGCATCCTGACCTCCAGTAAATGGGACAAGGGTAAGAACGAGAAAAAGAAGAAATGGATGTCGAGAGCAAAATGGGCAAGGTGGTAGATTCTGTGGATCCTCTTCGACGCAGTATATCTTCTTTGAGCGTTGTCAATCTTACTCACTAGCAGAAACACACCATCACAGATTTATCCTCAGTTGGAAAAGAAACCGACGCAAGAGCGTTTTTTAAATTTATTTACCTAATCAGCTATGCTATTCTCTTATTCACACATTCGACGCTGCGATCGTCAACGAGCTCGACGTCGAGACAGCCTTGTCTAAAATCCTAGCTGTTTTATTTGACATTAGGAATCGAGGCTGTGAGCGAGGTTCTGGGCGAGTTTGTCGCTGTTTTTCGTTAGAGAATACGAAGTTCGTACATTAAACGTCAAACTCTCGACGTAATGTAGTTCCAGCTCACGCCGCATTCGTCGCCGAGCACTAGTGCTCGGCGACGAATGCCGTTGAATGTCGTTTAAAGTACATTAGTGAATACCATTTTTAGGGTCGACGCTGCCGCAGCGCTGACACAGCGCTGACAGCAAGGCGATTTCCTTAGTGAATAACACTGCAGTTTCAAGTGTACACGTGTGGCAAGCACTCTTAAGTGGGATTGAAGTATCACTGACCATTCTATAAGATTGACGTCGGGCAGCAGCGTCATCATAGTGGTCATTACTGCGATCGCCAATCCGCTTGCCCAGCGTGGCGATTATGGGCATTTACCTCCTAATGCGTTTATACGCATGATTAATATGAGAGGCCTACGGTCAAGTGGACTGAGATAGGCTGATGATGATAATGTAATGTGAAGTAAAGAGTTTATTATGTCAGCAGCAAGATGTACAATTATTTGTTGAGAATATGAGGTTTTTTTTAATTTTTATGCAATTAATACGCATTGAAACGCATAGCTGAAAGGAAAAGGTTGAGCTTTCCTTTTTCTTTCCAGTAATTGAACTATTTTATTCTATTTTTTTGTGTATTTTATAAATCTATTTTATACTGTCCCTTTGTTATTGAAATAAAACGTGGTTAATTAGTTATTTGTAAGGTCGGTTAAGGGAAACATAGTCACGAGTCGAGGTTCCTATAATAGACCACCACTTCACGTGTAGGGTTACCATCTCTTAAATCTGGCAACCAGGACAAAACGTGTGAAAACTATAAATATAATTAAACGGTTAAACTCACGTTAATTTAGTCACTACGCGCGACATGTTTCAGAGAGCCTAGGTCTCCATTATCAGGCACTGAGCCCGCGTTCACGCCTCACGTGAGTTATAATCATTATTTTTTTTAATTTCATATAATTTATTTTAATCGCTTAATTATATTTACAGTTATTATGTCGCACGAAATTTTAAATTCAGTTACGCGTGAAAACCCCGGAATTATTATTTATTTATTGGAGACCACCCAAAGTGTACATCATTTTAAATAAATAGTATTTAACATGCATGTAGCTCCATCCATAGCAGTTCTCACCGAGAAATATACACCGTGATCTCTAATAACCCGAAAGATTTTAACCACGCATTTTTGATGTAAAAACAAACAAAAAATATTATATGACTTTTGTCATTTTTGGCGAAAAAAAATTTTTTTTTTGATTTTTTTTTTATATTGTTATTCAATTTTTGAATGTAACATAAAAAGTAAAAGTTATTCATGAAACTAGCACTTAAAAGGTTTTATTTCTCACTTTTCGACATCTATTAATTAGGTTAATGAGACTATTCTCCATAATGGCACCAACGCCGTTAAAAAGACCTTTTGTACCGAGTTACAATTAGAAAATATGTTTTTTTTAATTGGTAATAACTCTGAAACTAGGCGATATCCAGAAAAGTTTATACGACATTATAGTTTCTAAATGTGGTCAGGAACACACTGTTAAAATCTTTCGGGTTATTAGAAATCACGGTGTATAGACAGATAAGTTTGATTAATCAGACTTATGTATTTAAACATATTGAGCTATTTCTACTCAATATGTTGAATATTTTGCACTTTTTATGTAGTACTCAATATTTTATGTATTTAACAGTATCGTAATTTTAGTTACTCCATTAAAAAATATTTTTTAGTACAGATGGTGCGTTTTTTGTGCGAAAAGTGGCTCATTTTACGTCAGCTCCAAAACTTCGGAGGGCAATCTGTACTAAAAAACGTCGTACGAGACACGTGCAAAACTGAACGACGCGGTACCATCATAAGCCTACTGCTTAACTAGGACATTATCATCATATCAGCCGAAACACGTCCACTGCTGAGCATAGGCCGCCAACCGCATACAACGGACTCCTGCGACCTTCACTAGGTCATCAGTCTACCTTGTGGGAATCTACCGACGCTGCGCCTTCCGGTACGTGGCCACCACTCGAGAATTTTTCCGCCAACGGTTCTACGTGCAATGTGCCCTGCCCACTGCACTTTCAGTTTAGCGATTCGGAGAGCTATATCGGTTACTTTGATTCTAGGACATATCCGGGTAAAACCAGACGGATGGCAACCCCAGTCACGTGTCACCAGAGGGGAGGAATTTTCTCGATTGTTCCTGAGGTTTCTTTAATTAACCCTTTAAATGCTAACGCGGTGATTGGTGTATTTGTCGGTTATATCGGGAAAATAGCGGAAATATAAGCGATGATTGTTTATTAGATATTAAATTATTTAAAAACACGTTCAATTCGTTCGATTCGACAAAACAAGAATACGATCAATAAGAACCTCCATAGCCTAGTTGATAGTGACCATGCCTACGAAGCTAGAGGTTCGGGGTTCGAATCCCGGCGAGGGCATTATATTTGTATATTTATTTATTACAAATATTTGTTCCTTGGTCATGGCTGTATATGTATTTAAGTATCTATATGCATCTATCTATTATATTTGTCATCTCTTGGTACCCACATCACAAGCCTTAATTGAGCTTACCGTGGGACTAGGTCGATTTGTGTAAGATTTCCCCAGATATTTATTTTTATTATTTAAGAACTATGCATAGTAACATCTTGTACTTACATGGATTTTACTAAGGTAGCCAAATTATTTGTTCCTTAGTCATGATTGTTTTGTATTTTTTGTATTTATTATGCATTTATCTATCACCTACCAATTACTGCTGTAACTAATAAAAAAACATGACCGACATGTGGGACGTTGATTCAGTGATCATTGTACCGATGGCTGTTTCTGCGAACGGTCTCATAGCGAAGAGTCTCGATCAACACCTCAAGAGGCTCTCGCTAGGTGGTTGGGTCAAGGGTCAGATGCAGAAGGCAGAAGGCAGTAATCCTGGACACAGCGCGGATAGGCCGGCGGTTCCTCTCCCTGCAGCCCTAACCACAGGCAGCTTGGGCCCGCCCCGTTGCCGGCAGCACCTTAGGTTAGGTTTTTAAAAGTTTGTTAATATGATTTTAATTATTTTTCTATGTTTTATTGCATTTTTTTATAATCATAATTATAAAACGCCTAACTTAAGAAGATAGATAAATAAAGGAAAAAACAGATATGTAGTTAGTAAATAGGTATGTTAGGGCTTGTCCATTAATCACGTCATACGATTTTGGCTTGTTTTAGACCCCCCCATCCGCCATGGTGATCTTTGGTGATATTTTCTGGACCGCCCCCCCCTAGCCAATATGACGTGTAATTTTTTGCCAACTTTTAAGTAGTCCTTTTAATAGGTAACACTTGAATTTATGTACTTTTTTGCCAACTACTAGGTAAATGTTCGCGAAGTTTTAAAACGTGGTGTTTAAAGTGTTTTATAAAGAAATAAAGATTTTTTTTACTGGTTATAATGCTGTTCAGCAGATTCGAGGGTAACAAAAAATTACACGTGATTTGTCCGTTGACCCCCCCTCCCCTATGGTGATAATTGGTGATATTTTTCTTGACCCCCCCTCCCCCTAAACAGTATGATGTGATTAATGGACAAGCCCTTATGTAGTTAGTGTACCTAGTAGTTAACAACAATAGCATCAAAAGTATTAGGTACAAGTATTACGTTGTTCATAAACGGCAATAATCTAATAAGTTCTAAGATGCATTTCCAATAAGAATAAAACGTGACATCGCGCGCCCTCTCGTACCAATCCCATGAATTTTTACAGCGCCCTTTTGAAGTCGCACAACATCTACAGATGGCGCTAGTACGTAGTAGCTAAGTTTAGAAATGGTTTCAACTTGTTGCACGAATGTGAGGAGATGAGGTAACAGAAATAACAGAGAATATTTATTTGAATCACGTTATTTTGCTAATATGTAAAATCTACATAAAGTATTCTCTTGTGTTTTGGGAGAGGAGTTTGTTATTTTTTTTAAATATTATTTATTTTATAGTGTGACAATATCAAAATTACGCAAAATTGCTAATTTTCTTAGTCAACTCCGAAAGCGACAAGAGCTTTTGCTGGCAGTCCCAATAGATGGCACTTCAGTACAAGTTTGAATGTCACATAAATTAGGTCATCGAAAAATGAACACTGAGTCCTAATACTCCTAATATAAAACGGCAGCTTGTCTTAAAATTATGCAAATAATTTAAATATAAGCTAATTATTTCATTAAATGTATGTGCCTTTAATGCTTCATATCCCAATTAAGATGAAGATAAAATCAACTATTAGGGCATGTAATAGTTGATTTTATCTTATCGATGGCAACTCAAGCTATGATGATGAGTATTGGTACAGCGTCGGGTAGGTACTAGTACCTACGTCCACCTTAATGTTGTTGTTGATATGTATGTAATGCAATGCCCAATGAGTTTTTTACATCGGGTAAATAAAACGTCGTATGTAACACGTTCCAATTTTGAAATATTAAGTTAAATCCTGAAATCATGTAAGCAGGGATCGGAACCTTTTTTAAGAAAAACCTTTAATTAACCCAATATTTTAATGAATTAACGACATCGAATTTTTAATGTACTCAATTAAAAAAGAATTTATATACCGTAAAACGACAAAAAACTAAAACCTTTTGTTTGTATGGAAAATACCGGTATCCTATCCCTGCATTTAATTAATAGTTTTATCATTATCACTACTGGTTCAATTATTTTCTTAACAAGTGTAGGTTGTAGATACATACATTAAGTATGTTTTCCATATCACTGGCAATGTCTTTTAAATATCAATAATATTTTTTATAGCAATCATATATTTTAACCTACAAATGTTATGCTTATAAATGCAAATTGAGCTTTTCCAAAGACGATACCTTAAAAAACTCACTGAAACACTTTCCGTAAAAAGTATTGCAGAGTCACTCCTTACAAAAACATCTAAATGACACCCCTAAGAAAAACATCCGAATCAATTACCGCGCGCGTCATCAATCTGTGCTCCGCGTCATTGGCGTCATCTCGAAACGCGTCACGACGCGTCACCCGCGCGTCATCGACCGATCATTCTGTCTTTCCGTCCCTCCGTCGAACAGACATATCTAGATAGATACCGCATCGCGCGTTTGTCGCCGCAGTATGATTTCAGAAAGTTAATAGGTAGGTACCTAACTCACCTCACCAGTGTGATAATTACTTAATACGAATATCTGTTTAGGTTATTATGATGAAAAAATTGTCCCATTCAAATGCAAGCTCTGGGTGCTTAGACAAGTTGCCAATCGCTAACGCTTAATCGTCAATCGTAAGCGAAAGGCAGCTAACTGTCTTTGCCGCACTAATATGAAAGAATGACAGAGGGGGAAAACTACGATACGCTACTAAGCGCTAGCGATTGGCAACTTGGCTAAGCATCCTGATCCCCCGCCATACAAAGATATCAGGGTATTTTCACTTCTAGGTACATCCCATGCTGAGCATAGGCCCCCGTATGCCACTGATCCCGGTCCTGTGCTAACCTCATCCAAAAGCGAATATCGTCCACCCATCGAGCGGACGGACGCCCTGCGCTTCTCGCGTCTGGAAGCGGCCACATTTTGGTCCACCTGTCATCACGCTGCCTAGTATTATGCCTAGTATATTTACCGAGTAGCAATGTAGCATAAACATTGTTGTGACAGATTTCTCTTTAAACAGTGGTGTTAAACAGGTGGCTGTTACTTCGCTATTTTCTGACTTGTAATGGTAGAAGCTGTTCACGGCACAACTTCTGTCGACACGATGAGAAGACATTTGCTTAGTCTATTTAAATATAAGTCTGTGGCTATACAGTTCCGAGCTTAGTGGAAAATATTGTTATGTTCCCGATTGTCATCCAGTGTTTTGACAGAATAAGTATCATGGGAGCAAGGAGCCTAATTATGGGTGATTAAGTATTATATTGGGGAAACATTTTTGAAACATCAAAATATATTTAACTAGCTACCTGCCCCGGTTTCGCATAGGTATACAGAAACTTCCCTCTTGAATCAGCCTCTATCTATATCTATAAAAACATCGCAATGAAACTAGGTAGGTACTTTTTAAAATATGCGACTGTTTTAGCAAAAGCGCCCCACTTTATCGGACGCAATTAGCTTGTACTTTTATATGGATTCGATGTCTAAACGTCCTGATGTCAAGCTAAAAAATGTGACGTTTTTACCTCACATACCTATAAGCACACAGTGGAAATTACACGTAGCATATATGTACAGCGCAAAAATTATCCAAATATGAATTAATTGGCCCTTACTTGACTATCATCAAGTAGAAAAGTAAAAGATTTTTTTGCGATTTAGGTTGGCTAATAGTGAAAGTTGCTCAACGTGACCATCCGTAGTACCCAGTTCACTCAAAGTAAAAGTAAAAAAAAATGTTCTTCTCTTATTTATTTGTTCTACTCTTACTCTACTACCCTGTATAATAATTAGCCTTGTATTAAAGCAATAATTTACAGCAATGTTCTATTGCTTATGTTCATGCAGGCGTGATCTCACAGATGAACACAGCGTTGGTGTCATACTCGAAGTCGTTGAGGAGTCCGTCGCAAACTATTGAGCCGCAGTACTCGACACCGTACGCGTTGTTCGACTCGTTACGAGCAACTTTATCTTCGATCTTGACTGTACAATGTTTATTTTAATGTAATTTCGCAGATGAACACAGCGTTGGTGTTACACTCGAAGTCGTTGAGGAGTCCGTCGCGAACTATCGAGCCACAGTACTCGATGCCGAAGGCGTTATTTGGCTCGTTGGGACTCCACGTTGCGAACCCGGCCTCCGTCAACGTTTCTCCTGAAACAGAAGTATATTATTATAAAAACAAGTTTCGGCCAAAGTGTATATTTTTGATACGAGCTTTTATCGAAGTAGGGTAGGAGATCTAGCTGAAGGGGTCATCTCCCAAAAACCAAATATGAATTTTTTAGTTCTTCTACCGTGTCTTATTAACATACTAAAAGTAGAGAAAAATCTAAGTAGCACAAATAGGTGTTTTTGGCAATCTTAAAAAAAAAAGTATTTTTAGGACATAAGAAATCGTGTGAGGTATCAAATGATAGGGAATTACATGCTAAAAAGGATTATAAATTGATTTAGAAATAATAATACCAATAAATATGTTAGGAATACACTTAGAAGCAAATGATCATACTGTTATTCACGTCAAAAATATGCTGATACTGTCATTGGGAAAACAGCATTGTCATTGGCACAGGAAGAGCATGTAACAGTTGTTGCTTATGATACCGATATATTAGTACTACTGACTGTAGTATCACAACATACAAAATATTTGGCTGCATTGCAGCATCTATGTTCTCTTATAAAAAAGGAAACATAAAATATATAACAAATCTTTGGCGAAAAGGGTTGCAGTTCTCTTTTCGCATTCTTTAACGGCGTGTCATACCACAAGCTCTTTATTTGGCAAAAGTAAATCGACAGCGTATCGCCATTTTTTTTTAAATGATGACATCACATTCAAGCTGTTTGGAGCACAAAGTACAAATAAAAATACCGGGTTATAAATATATTGGCACCAAATCTACCAAATCATTAGTATTCTTTTGCGGTGGCAATCCAAAACTAATCAGTGATCACATCATCAGCCTATTACAGGCCACTGCTGGACTGCACTGCCTCTTCTAATTACTTATACGTATGGACACATGAAGTAGGGAATACGCAATGAAACGGATGCGTTATGAAACGGACACTATCGATATCTTAAAAAAATCTGAACAAACATTTCAAGGTTCTTTGGTTGTTGTCAACACTGATGACCATAGATGAACCCACAATAATGGCAGATCCCGTGAGACATTACTTACTTCACTATTTCGCACGTAGTTGAAGCGCATGAATTTTGTAAAAAATTGAGTATTTTTGCAAACTAATTTAAATTTGGGCAACATCTTAAATTACAATTTTAATGTCTGTACTTGTTGAGGCATATTCTCAAGGAGATACGGAACGGTGAGTCATGATTTTATCAATACATTATTATTTAAAATTTGGTTAAAATATTTTTAGGTTCGATTCGCAATGAAACGGCCAGGGACCGTCGCATTGAAACGGACGTTGAAAGAAGTTGAATTATTTTATGTTGTTATTTTTGTAAGTAGTTGTTAGTTCTATGATCTCAGTTTGAGTTCTAACAAAGTGTTTGACTTATTAAAATAAGAATTATTGTTAAAAAAACTAATTACTATAATGGTTGAAAAATTAAACCAAGACTAAGAAATTGAATATTTTATGTTGATTTTTTTTTGTAATTGGTAATTCTGTGATCGTAGTTTGGGATCTACTAAGTAATGGCCTTATTAAAATAAGTATTATTGTGCCTTATGTGCCTCAAACTCAAGTATTGGTTCCTAGTCCGTTTCAAGACACCCACTGTCCGATTCAGTGCTACAGGTGTTATGAAACGGACACAAGTGAGATTAAAGAAATTTAAATATTTCATAAAATGTATGGCTTCTTATTTAATACGAGTATAGTGTAATAATAATTATACTACGGTATATCCGAAATCCTTAATGATAGTTAACGAGTTCCTAAGTTTTTAACTACAGTATGTATCTTACTTCAAAGTTAAATGTCCGTTTCATGGCGTACGAGTATCTCCCCTAATGCTTATAATTGCCATGCTGGACAAGCGGGTTGGCGCTCGCAGTAATGTGTGC
Source organism: Thaumatotibia leucotreta (assembly GCA_025490895.1). Taxonomy (NCBI): domain Eukaryota; kingdom Metazoa; phylum Arthropoda; class Insecta; order Lepidoptera; family Tortricidae; genus Thaumatotibia; species Thaumatotibia leucotreta. The sequence goes on from JALPQI010006161.1 coordinate 15,313, forward strand.
ATTATGATGACGCTTGCCAGTCATCGATATTTAATAATGTATCTCGGAAAGTGATGGAATAGTCTCTACTAACATTTTGAGAGGCTCTCGATACGAAGTTATCAATGATTTGTTGTAAATTAATAAATTGATGAATACCGCCTGTTAAGATATTTTTGACTCATTGAGCGCTCACAAAAAATCACAAATATCATGGCAGTCAACAACTTTTTGAAAGTTCAAATATTAACCTGTCTTTGGACATAATTTCTTAAATTTACAATTTTATTTGACAATAAGTAAGTTTTCGTAGAATAAGTATTGTAGTTATGCAACATTGTTTAACTCAGTCAAAAAATGCTCGTGGTATCTTTAATAACAATTTTCGGCTTCGCCTCAAATTGTTACCCACACCACTCAACTTTTTTGACCTCTCTTAAACAAGGGTTGCATAAAATACTATTTCAGGGTTCGAAACGTCGGGATGAAGATACGTCTAATTATTATACGCGAGTTTTATCCGTTTTTATACTTTTATTTCATGTAAATGAAGAAAATATTAACAAAAGCTTGTAAAAATAACGCACGAATAAATTCGCACCAAACCGCTTGTCAACCTTTAATTGTTCTTTAGAATCCGTATTTTCATAGTAATCTGCTGGGTCAGGTGAATTGGCCCGTGAAGTGTGGTATTAGGTGCAACGTGCAACCCGCCGTAAGTAGTCTAATGAGACAATTACTTAGGCCAAGGAAATGGCCGTAATAGTCAAGAACTTACCAAAAATCGTCAACCACTCTCCATTCCTCCCATGGTCGTTCCAATCCCAAAATCCAATCATGGCAACATGAGGGTATTTCACTCGGATAAACGAGTTATCTGGGTGTTGCGCGAACAGCTCCTTCAGGACCTGGGACTCGAGATTACTGTTAATGATAGCCAGGTGGCCTCCTTCAGCGAAACAGGCGGCGGCGGCCTGATGCCAGGTCCGAGGGACATGGTGGAACTTGTAGCAGCTGCCAGTGCGGGGCTCCAAGTGGTATCCTGTGAACGGATGACCAAGTCATTACCGTTGCTTTTGTCCTGAAAGCCTACTCTGAACGATCGACATGTTCCCGCCTTCTCACGCTTATGTACGAATTTACAAGGGCGTGAGAGACGCAACACATCGATCATGGTACGCGGTAGACCCTCTGGCTGTTTACCTCGGCTTGTTAAGGCGCAGTAGGTTCAGTGAAAAATATCGTATGAGGGGGTGAGGCATACCGCGGGCGAGGAGAGCGCCCCGCTCCGCTCCCTCGTGCGCGCGTACCGCGAGAGAACATAGTTGCGGCATCAACAGTACTCCACCTATGAGGCTGGTTCCGAATGCGCTTAGGCATTCTATTACTTAAGTGTAACTGATGCGTTCTTAGAGATTTGTTCACTAATCAAAAACTGTTTCATATAAAATTATTTTATGAAAGACAAGAACAAAAACTGGGTTCGATGAACAGCTTAAGGAGCTTTAAGATAGTCCAAATTGGCAAAAGCGACCGCTGTTCAATTCAATGCAATCAAATTCAAAAACGTTCCCTCGAATTGGAAGATTTAGATCTTCCAATTCGACTTACACCGGAACACGAATGATAATTTATGGTTAAAGACAAAGTAAGACGGTTTTACTGAAAAGTCTCTTATTTTTACGAAGTCACGTGTTTGTAATTAAAGTTAAGCTTACCATTATCAGTAGTCCCACATTTATTAACAGTCATCTTCGAGCTCTTTTTAGCGCAGAAGAAAGGATAGACAGCAGAACAGCTGACGTCAGCCACTTCTCCAGCACCGTTCATCATCAAGCAGTCCTCGTTGTTGTTCGCGTTGTTCGGCTCCTTGTCAGCCCAGCGCACAGAGAGGTTACCTAGTGGTATACCTGAGACTCGACACATTCAGGGTATACGTTTGAAAAGAAGGGGGCAGACAAACAATCAACTGGATTCTTAAAGAAAAATCTCTGTGAAATACTTCATATAAGCGAGCAAAAAATGGGGAGCGGCTTTTGATATTATTACACTGTGGCTGTCGTGCATGTATGAGGACACTGAAAGGTGATTGGAAAACTAAATCGAATCACCAAAAGGAGGTTTACAGGATTTTAGCCTTTATTTTAATCATCAGAAATGGAAATGCATCTTCTTTCTACTTCACTTTTTCCAGTGGAAAAAAGTGACGCGAATTTGCCTCTGGAGTAGATAGTTAAGCCCGGTTTTCTAACCACCCGTCGCCAGGGCCGGCGACCGAGGCGTGTCCGTCGCCGATGACGTTCGAATTTCAAATGTTTTGTTCGGGAATGTTTGAGGATGGTTTCTCTGACCTACCCACCGCCGACGACGTGTCAGAGAAACCGTTCAAACGTTCCTGGTCAAAACATTCGAACGTCGTCGGCAGCGTACACGCGTCGGTCGCCGGCCGCCGGCGACGAGTGTCCAGAAAAACCAGGGCCTTAAGGACTTACCGTCTATGGTCATAAAGTGACCTCTGGCGACCAGCGCTTGTACACCGGTGAACACCCACCGCGTGGTCAGTTGATGCTTGGCCATCGACGTCACCATTGCTGTAGTCAGTGCACTGCTTGTTGGTGACGCCAGAACACCTCCTGATAATATTATAAGATGGTGATCTGGTCACTGTCACTCGGTCTAGACTCAAGTCAAGTCTGTTATTGCCATTGAAACGGTTACCTGAGTCATGCTCACGCTGGTTTTATGCAAAATTATGCTACTTAAATTATGCAAACATGCATGTAATATTTATAGGTGGCCCATTAAGGAAAGGGCTTATTACACTAGAAAAATGAATGTTTGCATAGTTTAAGCATAAACTAGCTATACTATTATTTCTTTAACACTTTGAGCGCGGGGAACTCCCGAGGGGAGTTCTCTGTGGCAGGTCCACTTTCGCTACAAAGCGGAAAAATCACGGGATCGGTTAGCGTAGCACTCGTCCGCAATAAAAGTGTTAATTTATGGTTTACGTAGCATACCTAATTTAGCATTAAACCAGGCAATTACAGACAGATAAAAGGTGATTCACACAAAATACAGATACTGTAGTGCAAAATCCCTTTCCTTCGGCTTTTGGCGGAAAAGTCCGAATTCACATTGCTGTCACAATGAACTTCAGTATCCATTGTACAGAAGCTAACTGAGACAGAAAGATAAAATCGGACGTTTTCCTGACATTTTGCATTACATCTGTATGTATCGCAAGTTTTTAACTGATGTCTAAAAACGTATTAGACCTTCAAGATGGCAGCGTAAACGAGCATCCTTCCAATCAGCGGGCACGATGTGCAGGCGCAACCACGTGTCCGCTTCTGTCACGTACTCGTAGCCAAAGATGGCGCCAGCGTGCTGACCTGAAATCACTTTCACAATGCAATGTCTTACCCTTAACAATGGACATGAATATTCATTCATAAATACGATGAACAGAATACTTAAGGCCCATTTACACGGTGCAAGTTTCTCGCATGGTTTGGGGCGAGAAATCGTATGACATTATCGTATGCGATAATCGACAGGCGAGTATCGTATAAAAATGTTTACATTCATGCGAGAAACAAAAACTCGCCTACGATTATGTCGTTCGATACTCGTACGGAGATTATCGCCAGGCAAAATAGTTTACACGGGGAGCTGCATTCTAGCGAAATATTTGCTTACTATTTCTCGACTCGTCTATGACATTTTTTCACGAACGAGCGAGTATCGCACGAATCGGTGCGAACCGATTTTCATACGAGATTTACCTGTCAACTTAGAACGTGATTAGTTGCTTATCTTACCATTACCAGCATACTGTTATAAAAACTACTTCAATACCTATCTCAAAAGGAGAGTTTTCTTTTCGTGCGAATGTATTTGAAATATTTTTTAAATGTGTATTACCGTCATTACTAAACCAATTTTGTTAATTTCTTTTTTATCTGAAATAGATATATTTTTAGAAAGAAGACCAATTCCATCTCTTTCATCTGATTTCAGACTTTTATCATTAGCTTTTTATGAAATAACTTCAAGGCCTGATTTCGGGGTTAATGAGGAATTGAGAGAACTCCTTAAACGGCATGTGCATTGCGATTTGAGGCTTTTCATATGTAAATTGAGCATTTTCTCGTGGAAGCCATAATTTTGGTGGAGTGGAGTAGACCTGATGTTGAAGACCATGGAGGGCAAAGAGGAACAGCGTAATTGTTTTCAGCTCTAGTTAGTACATGAACTCGAAATACGATTCTCGCATTCAGATCTTGTTTAGACGGATATGTCTAATCATCACAGGCGAGGCAATTATCGCCTCTTCTCGTGCGATATCGTACAAATAGTTTACATGATACGATAATTTTTCTCGCGCTACGATAATTGCATGGTCGAGGCGAGAAACTCGCACCGTCTAAATGGGGCTTTAGGTACTATATTAAATAAGGGGCACACAGTGTGTACGGATCACCACTATTATTAGATATGTAGGACTTTGTTGTGTATTTTGTATTTCATAATTCATGTTCAGATTTTTAATCGACCATTTCGTCATTAACTATATTTAGATTGTTTCAGGATTAAGTACAAATAAAGATGACGATGAATATAATTATGATTGCTTATATAATAACTGCTTCTTTGTTTATATAAATTATGAAGGCAAAGGAGTGTAAATACTGTAAATAAAAGTATTCTTACATATTTAAGCAGCAACTTATTTTTTTATTGTGTTTTATAGTAACCACAATAATACATGTCAAAATGCTTTAACTACTTTGTCTATAATATTAAGAAAAACTAATTATTTATTGATTACTTCATTACATTATAAAAATATTTATATATTACTCACATGTTATCAAAATTATACACAGGAACAAAATCTGTTGCATAAACATTGTTCGTACCATTTCAACACACTTTATATCTAAACCCCAAGTTTCACGTGGCTCAGAATTAAATGAATAAACTGCTGTATACAATTGTCACAATTAAATATAACATTTTATCAGCAACGGGCACGACAAAATACGGCCAAGTCAACGACGTGTAGCTATTAGGATGTGATTACACTGATTATTTTTGGGTTCTTATTACAGTTTTTCATTATTTAACTGTTATTAGAACTCAGAAACTGCTACAACTGTGTGCAAAAGATTTTTTTAGTACAGATGGTGCCTTTTTTAGGCTCTAGTGCGAGAAGTGTGTCATTTTACGTCAGGTCCAAAACTTCGGAGGGCCATCAGCACTAAAAACCGTCGTACGAGACACGTGCAAGAACGAAATTCGTAACTTGTGTCGATTTAAAACACTCCCTATTGGTCGTGTTTCAAAACATCGCCACTCATTTCGAATATTATGTTTTTCGCACTTGTGTCCTAATGTACTATTTTAATGAAAATGAATAAAGTGTGCTAGGGCTATTTGCTAGTAGTGAGTGTGAAATAGGGCTAGTGTGAAATTCCAAACAGTTTTTGAGCGCTAGCTAGTAGAAGCCACTGTCAGTGCACACCCTCAACCTGATTACGAACCTTTCTAACGAATATAAAAAAACGCATTTTACGCTGATCCGAGGGCTGCCAAATTCTGACGTTTGAATATCACACATAATGTAACAGCAGTTCAAGAGTATTGCTGCTACATTACTCGCTTACTATAGTTACAGTAACTAGCAGTTTACTTACAATAGACAAAGAAGGTCGGTTTGAAAACGAAACGACTGTACTGACTTACTTTGCCCTATTAAATCCTCTAGATGGGCCCCAGGTCTACTACTATGACTAGGTAACACATTTCAGCTGTACCTATTCCATTATTCCTTATTATGTTGCATATTAGTTTAAGGCTAGTTAACAGTAAAATTACACCCTTGGGCCTTGTTATACTTTATAAAAATCTGCAACATGATTTCGAAAAAATCATACTGCCAGAACTTGGCTTGTTGTTTAATTTAGAAATGATACCTACACAGATAACATGGAGTTACACAGGAAGAGGTCACGATAAAAACATGTATACCTAATGTACCTATACATTGTTCATATCAGAGGGATTCCCAATTATCTATAAATAAATTTACATACGATTGTACCTACACGGGGCTTGCGAGCATTGCGAGAGATTTGAGATGTATTCCTGACCATATTATTTAGAATCTTTGATGTTGTATGAAATTACGTGAATTTCACTTTTTTTCTGCACAATGTGTTGTAGTCACATTTTGCTTGACATTCAAAAAATAAGAAAACACTTTGCGAATCACCCTGTCACTAAAATAAAATCAAAACATGACGAAAGCTACAATTTAATTAAAGCAATATTGAAAAGTAATCAAAGTGTTAAATATATGGTAATTTTTAATGATATTTGACTATTGTCACATTCATACCAAATATTTTGTACTTTATTTAAAGTCGAGTTGTATATGCAAGGTTAAAATCTGTCTCAATGCCCGCGAGCATCGTGACATACAAAAGTGGAAATGTTAGAATTTATAATATCCTAATACTTAAATAAATAAAACACACTTTATACAAAGCATTTACTAAAATTGCCTTTCTAAATGTAAGTAAGACTGCAATCCTCAAGCAAAAGAAGTCTTTCTTTTTTTTACTTAGGCGTGATCTCGCAAATGAAAGGGGTGCGCGCGTCACACGGGCAATCGTTGAGTCTACCATCACGGTGCAAAGCGCCACAGAACTCATTGTTTTGGAGATTATTTGGCTCCCCTCTTGCCCAACTTTCGAATCCAGCTTCAGATAGACTCTGACCTGTAAAGAATAATACTCTTTTAAACGCCTTCCTTATTAATACTAAACTTATTTCCTTTTATAAACTAAATAATGATTTAAAAATGCCTTGCATGCATAATGCAGTCTATGATAGTCCACTGCAGGACGTAGGCCTCTCCTATTAACTATGCTATACGCATTAGGAGGTAAATGCCCACAATCGCCACGCTGGGCAAGCGGATTGGCGATCGCAGTAATGTGTATACTATGATGACGCTGCTGCCCATCATCAATCTTTTATCAAATAATGGTCAGTGACACTTCATTCCCTTAGTCGACTTTTTGGACACCCGCAGAAAGAGTTGGGGTGGTGACAAATGTATTCTTACTGCCGTCACCATACGGCCGAAAAAAATGCCTTATAAATAGTCAAAGTCAAACTATTTTTTATTCAAGTGAGCTTATTATTAAGCATTTTCAAATTGTCTAACACAATATCAAGAGAGAAAAAAAAATCTATTACGGATTCTAACTCTACACCACTGTCCATGTCCTGAGAAGAACCAGTAAGAAACTCAGGTGGACTTGATTTTTCAAAACAGTATAATAATACACCTTATTAAAATAAGAAAATAACATGCACTATAATATATTAGTTAAACACTAGACTTAAAAGCTTATGTAAGCATTTTGGAAAGTTTCTGCAAATCAATCAGTAATCGTAAGTTTGGTATTACATTTGTAGTTAGGTCACAAGAAGTAATACTATACTTTTGCAATAATGTCTTCTATAAGAGTTGAAAAAATTCAAATATGTAAAAGAATCCCTGTAGTCGTAAAAGGGACAGGAACCTCGTACAAAAACCTCGAAATAACCCAATATTTTAAAATGTTTTATGCTCGTAAGAACCGTTCTTTTTGTATGGAGAAAATAACGGTTCCGGTCCCTGTCGTAAACAAACAATTCGTAATTTTTTTATGCAATTTCATGCCTTTGGTAATCTAGCTATAATTCTAATCACCTGTATGCTTACCAAAAATTGTGAGAAACTCTCCTCGCTCATTCCAGTCCCAAATGCCAACTCTAGCCTCACCAGTGCGACCCGCTATTATTGTCTCAGAAGGGTTTTTCCAAAAAATTTCCTTCAGGACTTGAGCCTCTTCGTCACTGTTAATGACCGCTAGATGGCCACCCTCTGCTTGGCATGCCATGACGGATCTGGACCAGATCCTCGAAAGACGGTGGAACTTGTAACAGCTGCCCGTGCGTGGCTCGAATTTATAACCTGTTTTTTTAGAATTTAATGAAAGAAAGGCGGATAATAGAATATAATGGAAATTACTCCACAAACAAGAGCCAAGCTATTAAATAAATGATGATGATAATGAATAAAAATAAGCCTACAATCTGAGCCAGCCTCCGTGTCCTAGCTGGTAGTGACCCTGCCTCAACCTCCAGTTTTGTACTGGAGGTTTCGGGTTAAACTCCGGGCGAGGGCATTATTTGTGTATTTATTTATCACAAATTCCGTTCCTTGATCGGGGCTGTCTATGATGTATTTGTGTATCTATGTATTATATAATTGTCATCGATTGGTACGCACATCACAAGCCTTAATTGAGCTTGCCGTGGGACTAGGTCGATTATTTATTTATAGAAAGCGCACAAATTATTACAATCAGTTAATTATATTGGCGAGGTATTACAAATATACTTGTGGTGGGATGTGGACATACAAGTAAACCCGATAAGTGGTGAAAGATTGAGTTAGTAAAAGACCAGAGGAAATACTGCAGGGCTCGAAATCTTCACCAGATTTTTAAACCCTTCAGCCCGAATCTAAAGACATAGTAGTATTACGTACTACTACAAAAAAAAATCTAGTAGTAAATAATACTACTAGAAATGGTCTCTGAAAACTCCAGCACACAAAAGATACAATTAATTACCTAATACATACTTACAGATGTAGTGAGAAATGACTTGCCTTCGGAAACGTTCGTCAACGTCATGCTGTTTCAGTCTATCTCACTGAGACTGACAGTAATAGCTGTCATGCTACTTCAGTCAGACTCGGTGACACTGCCTGAAACAGCATGTGTTTACGAACGTTTCCGAAGGCAAGTAATTTCTCACTACACCTGTACATAATAATTAAAAGGAATTGTAAAAAAATAATTTCTTTGATAAAACGGTTGAGTAAATGTAATGACTAACCATCCGCTGTAGTGCCACACTTCTTGTTGACAATCATCTTAGCATTCTCCTTGTGGCAGAAGTAAGGCCGAGCTGTATTGCAATTGACGTCTGCCGCCTCCCCCACTCCGTTCATAACTACGCAATCCTCAACGTTGTTCGCGTTGTTAGGTTCACCTTCGGCCCATCGGATAGAAAGGTTGGCGAAGGGTATATCTGTTGGTAGGCAAAAAAATTAAAATCAAAAAAGGAGGTTTGTTAAAATGCAGTTTAATTTCAAGATATTTTCTTACAACATATGTTTTACCGTAAACCCACCCAAATAGTGCGACTATTTGGGTGGGCAAATAATTTCAACTCCTAAATAAGCATCAGTCCTAAGTCCCAATCTTATTTTTGGCCTTACCCAAGTTTTTTTTATTAATGTCTAATAGTCTGAGATGATAAGAATAAGATTCATTCACAAAATGCCCAAAAATCCCAAAATGTTTAAAAAGGAGAAAATGTTATTAAAACGTCACAGGAATTCTTAAGAAATTTTGATCCGTAAACAAACGGACAAGCAACTAGGCTAGGCATGCATCATTCTGACTTTTATTTCTTGAAGAAAATAGGTTTACCTCCATTCAAGCTTCAAGTCAAGGGTGAAGAGGAGCCTTCTGGGCGAACTGACTCCATCGTAGGCCGTGTGCCCCCGGCTAGTTTACGGCCATGAGTAAGCCCATTTCAAATTACAAAAACATATCATGTGTATAATCCCACAATGTCGTAACAGATGTGCTTACCATAGAAAAAAACAACTGCGAAAGACTCTGGCTGTCACGGGATTCGAACCCGCTTCCTCTGGATTGCCGGTCCAACGTGCTTCTAATTACACCAGACGACTTTCCGTAAATCACAGCTTTAGTCAATGGTATTGTGAAGCTAGTCACTAGCGACATCTGTACTTAATGTTTCGAAGGTACTACAACCTTAAGCCATTCAAAGACGTGCGTCTACCATAATCGTCCGCAAACTCGACAAATCTCCGTTGCGTTGAATTTGCTATAGAGGGCGCTGTGTGTTGCTACAGAGGGGGCATATCATGTGCTCACCATCCATACTCCTGAAGTCTCCCTTGGAGAGAAAGGAGTGTACCCCGACGTACGCGTGGCGAGTGGTCATCTTGTTGGAGGCCAACATTTCTATCATGGCTGTGGATATTGCACTGGACGTTGGAGAAGCCAAGGTTCCACCTGCAAATGGCGACCAGATCATGTAAGAAACAACCAAGATCTGTCAAAAATTATGTATAAGAAGAGTTTTAAAAAAACACTGTTGGACGGGTTGGATTACAATATCAGTGGCCCGTTTCTCAAAATCTTGTAACTTGTAATACAAGTGGAAGTCTCTTGTTAACAGGTTTAATCAGATCAGATCAGGGGCCTATTTCTCGAACGCTTGTAACTTGTAATACAAGCTCAAGTCCTTATCTAATTAATAGTGTTAAAAGGGGACTTCCATGAGTATTTCCGCTTAATTCCGCTTAATTACAAGTTACAAGCTTTTGAGAAATGAGCTCCAGGGGCCTGTTTATCAAAAGCTTGTAACTTGTAATACCGTGGGAGTCTCTTCTCGACTAAGCTATTAGTTTAGTGACTTCGTTCATCAAAGTTAAGAGAGAGTTGAAACGATAATATCCACACATTTGCTTTGAAATTTTGGTTGAGCTTTATTCCTATGCAAAAAAAAGAGTGATAGCTCGTAACAACAGTTACCAAAAGCAATTGAGTGGATAGTGAGTCTGATATGAGCAGTTTTGCGCGCTTCAACATGAGCGAATAAATATAAGCGTCAGTAAACTAAGTCAGCTTTAAACTCATGCAGCTCATATTTACTAAGAAGTAAAGACCAGCTATGCTATTCTCTTATTGACACATTCGACGCTGCGTTCGTCAACGAGCTCGATGTCGAGACAGCCTTGTCTAAAATCCTAGCTGTTTGATTTGACATTAGGAATCGAGGCTGTGAGCGAGGTTGTGGGCGAGTACGTCGCTGTTTTTCGTTAGAGAATACGAAGTTCATACATTAAACGTCAAACTCTCGACGCAATGTAGTTCCAGCTCACGCCGCATTCGTCGCCGAGCGCTAGTGTCGTTTAAAGTACATTAGTGAATACCATTTTTAGGCTCGACGCTGCCGCAGTGCTGACACAGCGCTGACAGCAAGGCGGTTTCCTTAGTGAATAACACTGCTGGGATGTAACAGAGTTCTGCTTCCGCTTCTGTTTCTGGGAATTTCCGTTTTGTTTTCACATCCGCTTCTGTTTTGGTTCTGTTATTTTTAATTAAGTCGTAGTGGATGTCGGAGCCTAACGCGACAGTGGGACATGAGCGGCGTACCTACATCCAAAACGAAAAAGGAGGCTACCACGATCTTCTAATGTTAAACCACATTAGAAGATCGTGGTAGCCTCCTTTTTCATTTAGGACCTAATCTTAATCACAATGTGTCAGTAGAATAACTGTGAAAAACTGACAAGCCGAACCTAAACTGAATTGCATTTAAGAAATCATGGTAGACCCCCAGGTTTATACCTGTCATTCGCTTGCCACGTGCTGCGTTTGTTTGATGTCTCGTATTATCAAACCGCGATTAGAATGGGATTTGAAAGTACTGTTGACACAACAGTGTATAAATAAATCTACGATATATTCATAGTTATATTCATTTATTCATAGTTTAAATGCAGAGACTTACAGACAATAAATTAATTAATCACTCACTACATCTATAAACAACTCTTTTCTTGGTAAATTTTGTGTCATTTGTTGTGTCAACAGTACTTTCAAATCCCTTTCTGATTCCGGTTTGATAATATCGAGTTGTTGAATAAAATAACTATTCGTATATTTCGTATGTATCGTGTCATTACGCTACATTATTGACCTACGGACTATTTACCTGTTATTTGTTTTTTGTTTTGATTATGCCTACCCTTAACGTCTTGTCTACTTAGCTCTCACTCGAGCTCCGCTTCTGTTTTCGGTTCCCCTTCTGCTTCTGCTTCCGTTAAACTAAATTCAAAACTTCTGCTTCTGCTTCCGTTAAAACACATCCGTTACTTCCCTGGTAAATACACAGTACCTTCCAGATAGCAGCGCAAGCGCGCGTCGGGCCAAATGAGGGGTTCGATGTGCAGGCGCAGCCATGTGCCCGCTTCCGGCACGTACTCGTAGCCCATCCTTGTGAGCGGGCCGGTAGCGTGACCCTCTGAAAGTTTGTATCAAAGTCACAGCCTCTAAGGAAGCTCTAAAATAAAATAAATATACTACGGCATAGCAAATTTTACTGTATAAAGGTGCGTTTAAACCAAAAGAGCATTCTCTGTTCTAGCGCCCGTTCTACGAAATCAACCAATCACGTTTTGTGTACCGATCGAATTTCGTAGAGTGGGAAGTTAGAACAGCGAATGCTCTTTAGTTTGAACGCACAATACACCTATAAATATACCGCGTGTAAATCTAATACGGGCGATCAATTAAACCAGGCATGGAATTCAGAAGTGTAATCATGGATCACGAGGTTTTTTTTAAGTTAATGAATTACGACCCCACGGAATTTTTCAATTTTTTTTGGAACAGCAATGTAGGTACGAACATTGTTATAATTGATATGGCAGTTATGTCATTTGCTTAAAGGTGCATTCAGACCAAACGAACATTCGCTATTCTAAACCCCCACTCTACGAAATTCGATCGTTATACAAAACGTGATTGGTTGATTTCGTAGAGCGGGGAATAGAACAGCGAATGCTCTTTTGGTCTGAATGCACCTTAAGAAATTAGCTGTCAACAAGCGTTTAACTTGAGTGCTCTACATTGCGCGCCGAATTATTTTGTATGTATAATTTTCTATCTAATCCACAGAATATATAAAGTACAGAAGCTTCACTGCTTTGATGTTCACAAATGCCGGCTTTTTATGTACCTACACAATTATTATTACCAAACAAAACGGCGCGCGAGGCGACGCGAGCAGCTGAAATGGGCCGTATTGCGTGGCGGAAAGGTCGCTTATAAGCCGCACGCCGTCGAAAACAGGGTTGTCAATTATTTTATTTTTATTTTATTTATTATTGAAAACTAATAAAATAACAAACGGCGCTATGAGGCGTCTGACAAATACATTACTGCAATGATATCTACGGCGTTAATAGCATTCGTCTTGATTCAATAATTTAGTTCATGCGTGATTATAGAATTTACCTACGCATTTCATACACGTGATTCAAAAATATTTGTCTCAACTCGGTCGGCACCTTCTTTGTGCTTCGGCCGCGCGTGCCCGGGCGGCATTGTTTGAGGTGTGAGTGAGATAGCAACACGACTTCGCTAAATTTAGGTGAATATCCATCCGAATAATCCTGATAATAACACGAACATTCTAAAAATATCTGTAGACAGTATGTGAGGTGTGCAGAAATTAATATATCTGCTTAATGCATTTAAAAATAAAGAATTACGTTAGGTACAGTCGAGGAATTTAATTTCCTACCCATTTCGTACCTTGTCACAGTGACAATCAATATGAAAGCTGCTAGGACTGTCATATTATAGCTACTATGACAAGGTACGAAATGGGTAGGAAATTAAATTCCTCGACCGTACCTACGCATTCATTACAAAAGCAGCATAAATAAGTAATGGTTTAATCACAATCGTAAGGCAGACGTAACACGGCATTTTCTCTTATATGTACCAGTGTAGGTACCTATTTGATATTATGGGAATAAAGTCAGACAACCAAATAATATGTTAGGACAAAAGGCGCGAAATTCAATAAAAGTATGAGAGAACGAAGTTTTTTACATTATTTAAATGTGCCGCTTTTTTACTGACAAATTTGTCCGAAAATAAACCGTTTTGTCTGTAATTGACTTGAGTTTAGACTATTGTGTGCTAATGTTATTTACTTGTTTGTATTAGGTTACTTTTCGTATTAGGCTTCTTGTGTGTATTTAGTATTTATTTATGTTTTAGCTTTTGGATCTCCGAATAAATCACATTTCCAAAAAGACGTATGCACGAAACACGACCTTATAGGGAATAGTAATAGGGTTGTGTATAGATATATACGGCACTTTGCACACATGTATATCTTTTACCTTGAGTATATACCTACAGCTATTAACTATGATCAAACTTACCTGCCAAAAATATTAAATAAAATATAAAAAACCAACACGCTTTAAACATGTTCAGTAAAATTATTAATGCAAGATAAAGTTGCTAATTATAACTATGTTTATTAACACGTCTTTTATGCACTTTTCGTTATTAAGAAATGAACAAATTTTACTGGTTTTATTGCGGTTTCAATTTATGACGAGCGGTGTGCACGTCAAACAATGGCCAAGATACTAAATATTGACCTGTAACCATTGTTATAAATAAATTTTCATTTTCATTTTCCAAGTTTATTATTATTAATTAATACACTAGCAGCTCATAGAGCTGATGCGTATATATCACTGCACTTGTATTTAAATTGCACTATTTAAAGTCTTAAAGTAAGTGTCTAGTCTATTTTTGAAAGTATTCACTGATGGTGCACTAACAACAGTTTCTGGTAAAGAGTTCCATATATTGACTACACGATTCGGTAAGAAGTATTTTCTTGGGTTGCTAGCACACAGAGACTTAACAATTTTTTTAGAATGACCTCTTAATCTATCATTCTGGCTTAACTTGTGTGTAAAGACCTGTGTCTTTAATCTTTGGAACATTCTGTGGAACAAGTTTGTTAAAGTTCAAGTGGTATTTCACCATGTTACGCAAATTGTAATAAAAAATTGGTGATCCATTTGACGTCACATAAAGTAAATTATCATAATATTATGATTGGGAATAATGTTCTCAGGTCGTTATAAAAGCTGCGCGCTAGTAAGAACAAGTAGTTTATTTATTTATAATATTAATAAAATTGGAACCGTAGAACCGATGGCAGTTGGGGCGGGAAGGTTCTTGAGTGGCGGCCACGTACCGGAAGGCGTAGCGTGGGTAGGCCCCCCACAAGGTGGACCGATGACCTGGTGAAGGTCGCAGGAGTCCGCTGGATGCGGGTGGCGCAGGACCGGTCATTGTGGCAATCTTTGGGGGAGGCCTATGTTCAGCAGTGGACGTCTTTCGGCTGATATGATGATGATGATGATGATTAATAAAATGATAGATTGCCTATTAATGCATCTCAATTTAATGAACTTACAGTAAATCATATTTGAAAAGAACACTTGGATTTTTTTATTATTCACACCCGAGTGCGACACGTGGTGTGAACAAGATTTACAATACATCCTCCTCTTGCTGTTAATCTCACATTTATTACAAGTATATGTACGATTCCATCTAAAAATAAATCAATCAGTCGCAGCAATCCAATATCAAATAAATCTGATTCTGTTGTAACTAATGACGAAAGAGCTTGAGATTAGCGAATATCAGAGTAGAATCAAAAAAATAAATTTCAGAACTTGCCCCATTTTTTCGATTTACATTGTAGCGTTATTTATACAGCTTTTAGGTACCAAGTGATAACATAGTGACAGGAAGGAGCACCGATAAAATTGTATTAATTGGCATGTATTTTTTTTATCTGAGGAATTGCCAGGAATGACCGAGCCTTTTCAGTACACTGTTGGCCTTTGCCTTACCTACATATACCTATGTCTGGATGCATAAGGAGGTAGTACCCACATAATCGCCCCGTTGGGCCAGCGGGTTGGCGATCCACAATACGAGTAGTACAATAGCGAGAGCATGGAATTGCAAAAAGTAGTGGTATTTATTGTGTGTTGACAACCTCACTACACTAATATTTGTTTTTTTTTTCGGCTCTTGTACTACATTTTTTCTGCAGTTATCTTGTATTAATATTTGAAACATAAATAATACAATTGATATTGCAAAAACATTACTATAAAGGCAGAATTAGTATGTTACAGGTAATAGTTATTTGTTGTCCTAGGGAGCAAAGTGATTGTTTAACTCTCGTGCAAATATTGAAACCCGAGCAAGCGAAAGATTCCAGAATTTGAAGCGAGGTTTTCTTAAAATGGAATCTTGAGCGACGCGAGGGTTTTAAGGCACGAGAGTTGAACAAGCTTTGCTGCCGAGTGAAACACAACATTTTTCACCACACTAAAGCGAGGAAACATGCGAAATAAAACTCAAACATAACAAATTAGAAGGTATTTATTTGCAAGTCCTCAACTTCCAAAAAATAAGCAAATCAGCTTTAGTCTATCCAGAAGATTAAAAAAAAATACTTTAACCTCTATAGATTAAAACACAGTTATGCGCTCTGAAATTGAAGGACAAACAGCGTGTTTACGGGCAGTGTGGTGAAAAAAAATTGGCCGCCCTCCCCTGACACAGTACCTAAGCTGTATAGTGTATGCTTAGATGCCAATAAATGTTCCCCTGGATCCCTGCCTGGGTCTACTTGGGTGTGACTTCGCATATGAACGGTAGCCTAAGATGGCAGGGGTAGTCGTTGAGACGGCCATCTCTCTTGATGCTGCCACACCATTCCTCTCCACCAGCGTTGTTGGGCTCGTTCTGACTCCAACCTTCGAAGCCTGCCTCTGCCAATGATTCGCCTGTAATGTGTGTTCATTTAAAACTCATGCACAGTACAAGTAAATATTAGTCAGAGGGCCATCTGTACTAAAAAAACGTCGCACGAGAAACTCCCTATCGGTCGTGTTTTAAAATATTGCCACTCGTTTCGAATTTCATGTTTTTCGCACTTGTGTCGTAATGTACTATTTTAGTACAGATGGTGCCTTTTTTAGGCTCTAGTGCGAGAAGTGGCTCATTTTACGTCAGGTCCAAAACTTCGGAGGGCCATCTGTATTAAAAAACATCGTATGAGTGAGACACGTGCAACTCCCTTCGGTCGTATTTTAACACATCGCCACTCGTTTCGGATTTACTGTTTTTCGCACTTGTGTCGTAATATACTATTTTATGCTAACAGGGTCATATTACTAGTATGACTTAAAACGGGATAGTTACCATGTAAATTGCAATTATTGAGCACCCGATATTTCGTCACTGTTTCAAATGCCATCTTCACCGAGTAACTCATGCATCTTCGTGAAGATGGCATTTGTCTGAAGTCTTATGTCTTATAATAGTACATTACATCAGAGGCCGGAAAAATGAGGACTTCCGGCCAAGTTGTTTGGTATATAGACCGGATAGGTATAACGAGGCCGGGAATCCGTTTTCACGCGAAGGCATGTATAGTGCTTTTCTCAAACATACAAAGAAATACAAAAAAAATAATGGCAATGTTGTATAAATTAAAAAAAAGTTACTTTGCCGGCCTAGGCCTGAAAAGTGTTATGAAATTCCATTTCCACCCCAGTGAGTTACTGCGCCCTAAAAGCGATACTGCCGAGTCTATTTTAAGGAACGTAAAGACAATATTTCATTGCTTGTTTGAGAAATAGTTTTTTTAATGTTTGTAAGTTTTTTTCTAAGAACTGCTTCAATAAAACAATGATGACAATTAATCGAATACATTAAAATTAGTTTTGAAATACATTTGGGAGCTTTTGGACTACAGTTGGGTCAAACGGTCAAACAAATCAAACACATATTCGGAGTCTTTCCGGTGGACAATCTAAAAGTTAAGGCCTATAAAGCTTGGTTTTCTTATGAAAGCCTTATCTTCATTAAGACGTACTCCTTTTTAATTGCGTTGTATGATAAAAATCATTACTACCTGTCCACAGGCTGTTATAACTATCGACCAAAGGAAAGAAAAAGTGCGTGTTCAGCTGAACTGTAGAGCCCCTCTTTCCAGTGGCGAATAGTAAGCAACTGGTAGGAGTGTAGTCGTGATTTTCATCGTACGATTCAATAAGAAAGGAGTGCCTTTAAATGACAATCAGGGTTTAATAAGAAAATTAACTCTCATAGCCCTTAACTTTTATTCCACCGGAAAGACTCATAACATGATTTTGGGTTTGAACCAGTTAGGTAATTTTACGGAACACGATCTCACCAAACACCGTCAACAATTCCCCATGTTCCTTCCAATCCCAAACGCCAATGAACGCAAAGTTGGGATCTCCAAGTTTAATCTCAGCATTAGGAACAGCTGTGAAGATCTCCTTCATCATCAGCGACTCCGTGTTGCTGTTGATGACGGCCAGATGAGCACCCTCGGCGTGGCACGCCATAGCAGCTCGCTGCCAGGTTCTTGGGATCCGGTGGAACTTGTAGCAGCTTCCAGTACGGGGCTCCAATTTATAACCTGTCAGGTAATTGCTGTCAAGAAATTGATTGTGTTGCTAGACGAGTTAAGCCACCTAATTTCAGGACAGTAACAAAAAAAAACTAGTTCCCTGTTCTGGATTTATAACTAGGGACTTAGGCTGCGGCTCCATTGAGGCGGAGAGGAGCGGAGATGTGCAAAATTGGCCAATGACAATACATCACAGTGTTTCGAATTTTGAATTTGAAGCATGTAATTAGTCAATTTTGCACATCTCTTCTCCTCTCCGCCTCAATGGGGCCGCAGCCTTAAAGCTTAAAAGGAGGCAAGAGATGTACGTAAGGGAAATTCAGAAAACTTCCATGTTTTCTGAATTTCCCTTACGTACATCGGTTATTCAAAAAATTTACGCTCCAATGCAAGTTGTTTAATCAATATCGGTTTGTGATAGCTTCATGTTAATCCAAATGTGACGTCAAGTAGTTTGATTGAACACATAAAAACAATATTGAACCGAAGTTAACAAGTTTATGTCAATTACGTACTGAGATACTCCATATTTTATAGATCGAAATGTTAGACTTTTATTTCATTTAACCCCTCCCAAAAATATACTAGGTACTGAACGATAAACCATGAAAAGAAAATTGAAATTTCAAATTACAATGGTGACAGACATCCTTTCGGCTCGTCTCCACAGTTGAAGGGTTAAGTATAAAATTTTACAACTTGGTACCTTCAGCTGTTGTCCCACACTGCTTGTTAACAGTCATCTTGGCGCTCTCCTTGCGGCAGAAGTAGGGGTGGGGGACGTTGCAGCTGACGTCATTAGCCTCGCCCAATCCACTTATCGCAATACAGTCTTCGTCGTTTTTCACGTTGTTGGGTTCACCCTCACGCCATTGAAGAGAGAGGTTGGCCAGTGGTGCCCCTGTAAATAAACATATTCTGCAATCCTTTCATCAGTTAAATCAGGGGTAAAAGGGGCCGTGCAGTCAAGGGTAAAAATATGTATACACTTTTTTACTTATATCTGGAGCATAAGGTCTAAAATTGTATATATATTTATGCCCCTGACTGTACACCTGTGAATTCTTACGTAAGTTGTAGGGATGCTAAAGGCCCGGCCACGACATTGGTCTAAGGCGACCAGCGGCGAGCGAATCCATGAGTTGGAGCGGGATGCCGATATGGGCACTCCCTCTCACACGTATGGGTTTCCGCTAAGCCGGTCGCCTTAGACCAATGTTGTGGCCAGGCCATTAGGAATAAGGTAGTGATATGCACCTCTCGTTCCTTAGTATAGCTCCGTCCCTACAACTTAGAAAGAAAGAAAGAAAGAAAAAACATTTATTCATGACATATACACAGTAAACACCAAATAAAAATTAATATAAAAAATAAGCTATTGTGCCACAAAATGGACTCCAATTCAGCTTATTGCTGGGCTGTAATGTAATCACAGCCTAGCGCTGGTCTTCCATTGGAGCCATTAGTGAGGTCACGGTTGGTAACATAATATGCCTAAAAACTGGCACGTTGGCAACCTTAAATTATAACGTAACAAAACATTAAATTGTGAACGCGTCTCCCACCCACTGACACTTGACATTGACAGCCAGCGCTCCACATCTCTAGGATGGTCTATGAATGGTCGGCTTGGCTCACGGGATTCGGGGTTCACAAGAGAGAGAAGTTCTTATCTATCTATTATCATTATAAACACAAAATAAAAGGACTTACGTAAGAACTTACAGGTCGGCCGTTCTAATAGTGAAAATGTTATATCTAAGGGAGACAAAGGAAACCAAAAGGGCACTTCTCATATAGTTTTCTGAGCCGTCGCAACCATGTACAGACGTCGAGCATTCTTTCCATATTCAAAATATGGAAAATTAACGTTACCTATTTATTAATAATTTCCATATTTTGTATACGAAAAGAACGCTCGACGCAGCGGTTAGGCATATACGTTAGGAACAAAACACACGATCATGCCCGAAAGGAATTTTCTGGAAACTTTTTTGGGCATGGTCTCATGACCATCACACCAACTTCACGCCTGTCAAACTATTAATATTATTATTTGAGAATTACCGAAAAATGCGTATTACCATCCATGCTCTTGAAATCTCCCTTGGAGATGAAGGCATGTACTCCGATGAACACGAAGCGTCTTGTCATCTTGTCGGTGGCCATCATGGTCAGCATTGCTGAAGACATGGCACTGGTTGTTGGAGAAGCCAGGGTGCCACCTACGTGAAGGCAAATTGGCTTTAGCAGTTAGGCTAAAGATAAAATTATATATTAAATTATGAAGCTACAAATTGTATCAAGTGCTTGGCTTGCAATGGCTACCCACTTAGCTTCTAGTATTTAAGCTGCTTTTAACTGTAAATAAAATTTGAAAACGAAAGTGTCCTTTACTTTATCTTTTCAATAAAAGAAAAGAAGATTTAAAAAATCGTGGTAGCCTCATCCACTGAGAAAACTGACTTTCTTGGTAACAAAACCATATCCAGATATTAAACTCCTAAGGATGTATCAGTGAGTCAAATAGAATAAATTGCACTAGGCACGGGCTTGTTTATCATACATTTGAATTAGACGATTTCTTTCACATCTCTTATTACTTATTCTTGCATCAGATGACGTAGTTGATCTGTAGGCTTGGCACATGATTAGTGCATCAGTAAATCGCAGGGAGATGGACTTACCGCCTCCCTGTTATTAATATAGTTAGGGCTTGGTCGTCGGGGGGACACCGCACGCAGCGGGCGAAAACGACCAAAACCTCGATACATCTCAAAAATGTTCTGTACTCTTAATGTAGTATTCAATATTTTAATTAATTAGCATCACCGTATTTTTAAACTCCATTAACAAAGAATTTATATACCTACCGAAGAACGAAAAATAATGAAATTAGAACCGTTCTTTTGTTTGAAGAGAAAATCAGTATCCGATCCCTGCTCAGGTCTACCTTCGAGGTGACAGCGCAATCGCGCATCAGGCCACGTGGCGGGTTCGATGTGCAGGCGCATCCAAGCGTCGGCTTGTGGTATGTATTCATAGCCCGCCTTGTTAGCTCGCAGCTCGACTGTAAGCCCATAGTTTACATTAGCGTTGAAAATTTTCGTATTAAATCCCGTTTCTTTACTGCTCGGTTTTTTCTGGATTCGAATGAAACATCATACTATAAAGACAAAATAAACAAAATAGGTAGGTACACAATGATATTGATTTAAACTTTCACGATCATCACCCATATTTTAAAGACAAACCGGTATTAATCGCGTAAACTAACGTTTAATTATATCCTGACGTTTCGGGCACTCCTAAAAGTGCATGCAGACCAAAAGAGCATTCGCTGTTCTATACGAAATCAACGAATCACGTTTCGTGTAACGATCGAATTTCGTAGAGTAGGGGGATAGAACAGCGAATGCTCTTTTGGTCTGCATGCGCCTTAAGTCTGCCTGCGACCACGGGTGTAACGTCATGCTCGAAACGTCAGAAACGTAAATTTACGCGATTAAGACCCATTTGTCTTTAAAATATAGGTGACACACAATGAACTTACCTATAAACAAAATTAAATATAACTGTACAATAAACTTGTATTTTTCAGGTAACTTCGCCATTATAAAGGAGGAGACTCCGGCGCACTCAATAGCACATTGTATAACTGTGATGGGTAAAGGCGGCTTCGATCTATCGGAATTATTTTATATTGCAGGCATAAAGCTGAAAGCCAAGTCTGTCAAAGATATTTTTTTTTTAAATATCCGACTTTAAGTAAAATGTAATAGTAGTAAAAGTAAAAAAAAATTCCGATGGGGGTGAAAGTTGGAGCCCGAGTGAAACGAGGGCGACAATCATCCGAGTTAAAAATAAGTTTTTTCATCACACTTGCTGTTTAAGCGCGACATTGCTCGCACGCGTAGCGGGAGTAATAGAAAAGTGAAATTCCCTAGGGAGTAATAGAAATGTCAGTACGTCATTTAATAATATTATGTCTTAAAACTTATTTTTTTGTCGGCAAGTGTGATGAAAAACATTGTATGCATCACGTTCGGTAAGCGAAATACTAACTCGAGTCATAAAAGCCCTCCGCCTGACGGCGTCGGGCTTCTAACACTCTCGTTAGTAATTCCGTACTTACCTCCCTTGATGCACAATGTACTATTACACGTGTATCGAAGGGCTTTTTTCATAGCATGTGCGGCATGTGCCCATTGTTTACTTTACTCACTAATTAGGAAAAATAATTTTCTATAACATAAATATTACTATTTGTATGTAGCTGAATCAACTATTTTTAGTTATAAGATGGATTGCTTGGGATGTATGATTTTTTTTAGTTTGACTTCCTCATTTGAATGAATGAGTTAATCACCTATTCACCCGTCACTTAAATCAAAATGAGGAAATTGAACTAAATACATCGTCTACCTATCAACTACTTTTTAAACTGACTTCAAAAATGGAAGAGGTTCTCAATTCGACTTAATTTTTTCTGGTATGTAGGGTAAATTTCTACTAACTGACCATTGTCCAGTAACTGGACACCTTATATAAAAACGAACTCTACGTGCTTGTAATTAGAATTCATTTTGGAACAGGGAGAGTGATTGACATTGACATGACACATCTTTTTAAAATGAATTCTAACTATAAGCACGAGTTCATTTTCATATAAGGTGTCTGGAGAGTGGCCAGCTACTAGCAATTAACCTATGTTACTCGACATCTCCGAGAAACGTGAACCGATTTTTTTTTTATCGAACGGGTATTCGGTGATGTTAGCTTTGGCGCGAAGCAGGGATCGGATACCGGTTTTTGCTCCATACAAAAGAACGGTTCAAATTCCGTTCTTTTTCGTTCTTCAGTATATAAATTATTTGCTAATGGAGTAATTTAAAAATACGTTGTTGGTAATTTCATAACATTTTGAGTACTGCATAAAGAGTATAAAACATTTTAAAATATTGGTCTATTTCGGGGTTTTTGAAAAAAACCGGTTCCTATCCCTGACGCGAAGTCAGGGTCTGATGATGGGATCTTGGAGAAATCGGTTGAAGTTAGTTGGGGTTTTTAATTTGACGATTATGTCAGCAAAATTAATCACAGCTAATCCGACTACAAGCAAAAGAAAACTTTTCATTGAAATATTCCTTCCAATAAACAACTTGGTACTTTGGCGTGGAATCCCGTGATTTCCAAATGTAAGCGTGGTGAAACATCCATTTTAAAGCCATTGGATGTTGTGAGTGTTGTTTGTACGCCTAGTGACAACCCTAGCCTAGAAGTGAATAATCAAGATCAAGTGCGGGTAGTTCGAAAAACCCGCGCAGCTCGAAGATGTTGATACATTCTCTCGCCAGTCTGCCTACGATCACGGGCGTAACGTCATGCCCGAAACGTCAGGATATAATTAAACGTAAGTTTACGCGATTCAGACCAGTTTGTCTTTAAAATATGAACTTGGTACTTTTTACAAATCACATTTCTAACAATACCGATCGCAGGATGTGGTCAAACGCGATAATTTTCTGACCGAATGCGTGTGAAACAAATCGATAAGGATAACTCCTATGTACAGTCGCCATCAGAATCAGGGTGCTTAGACAAGTTGTCCATCACTAACGCTTAATCGTCAATCGTAAACGAAAGTAATATCAAATAATTACCAATTTAAATTAATGTATTAATTTTAATGATAAATATAGGTAGTTTGAACATAATGTATTTCTGAACATAATTTGCATGTCGAATGACGACAGGATACCTGCTTCCGAAACCGTGTTGTACCTACTATCTGTACTTGTATATCTGTGTATCCTTAGCAAATAAAATATCTTTATCTTTATCTTTATCTTTAAAGGCAGCTGTTTTTGTCGCACTAATATGAAAGAGTGACAGAGAGGGAAAACTACGATACGCTACTAAGCGTTAGCGATTGGCAACTTGGCTAAACATCCTATGCAGCAGGCCTAACCAAGCCATTCGGCAATCGTATATGATAAGCCACGTGACCATAATATTTGTATGGAAATGGTCATGCGACTTTTTGTTCGAATCTGTCATTCTCATTCATTTGTTACTTATCGGTTATCAGAAATACAGAAATACAGAAATACAGACTTTATGGGTAAAAGCAATTTACATTTTACACGTCATTTATAAATAAATTAAATTAAGTAATATTGATACATACAATTCGCAGAATTAACTATTTAAAATAAAAATAATAATCCGTTGTTTGGGTCAATCATCCAGTCGATGTGTTTTTGAAATCATCAATACTGTAGTACGCTTTGTCTAACAGTAATGACTTTAATTTATTTTTGAAAATTGCATCAGTTTGCGAGTCCTTAATGGAATCTGGTACAGCATTGTAAAGTATAGGGCCCATGATATCGAGTGACCGTCTAGATTTGGCGAGCCTACGCTTAGGGATTAGGAGCCGTGGTCGCCTGCGTGCGGGAGGGTCACAGATCGGCGCACTTGTTATATATTTATGTATATTTGTCCTTACATACATACAGGCAGTTAATATATATATAGACGGCAACGTTAAAATTTTATGTTTTTTAAATAAAGCCTGTGCAGGGTAGTCTATAGGTTTTCCATCGATTATCCGCAGGGCGCGTTTTTGCATTTTCAGCAGTCTGTCGCGATCAGCGGCTGTGCACCAGAGGTCCACACCCTGCGTAAGAATCGAATGGAAATATCCATAGTAGGCAGTTTTAATATTTTCGACAGATTATCGTATGACGATTGCTGAATGGGATCTTGGTTAGGCCTGCAGGCCTCTATTGTGATGGCGTTAGATTGCATGATAGGAATGCTTTGCCAAGTTGCCCATCGCTAACGCTTAGTAGCGTATCGTAGTTTTCCTTCTCTGTCACTCTTTCATATTAGTGCGACAAGCACAGTTAGCTGCCTTTCGTTAGATTAAGCGTTAGCGATTGGCAACTTGTCTAAGCACCAGGGTAGGTACTATAGTTTGAGGCTTGTCCATTAATCACACGTATAGGGAAAGGGGGAAAAAAATCACCAATTATCACCGTAGGGGTGGGGGGGTCATCGGGCAAATCATGTGTAATTTTTTCTTACTCTCTGCTGAACAGCATACTTTTTTCAAAACATTTTAACCAAAATGTCAAATCCTGAACTGAGTATAAAATAGGCCAAAATCGTATGACTGATTAATGGATGATTTGATTCGTATGATTAATGGACAAGCCCTTGTCTTAGGCCTTTACTCATTTGAGCCACTGACAGAAAGAATCATATCGTCTCTTTCTTACCATAATGTTATGACTCAAAAAAAGAAATGCATGTCGCGTTGTTCCTGCTGTTGCTGCCAAACTTGGTTTGACAGACTATATTAAAAAATTTGACCAGATAAGAGAAAACAGACTTCGTCAGGAAAAGCATTATAAATAAAATAATATGTTTAGTCTGGCAAACGATATTGTTTTTTTTTTCATGTTGTCAGTAAAAAATGCGGTAAATTCAATGTTTTTACTTCACATCTACAGTTTCAAAATTAGCCGCCATATTCTACTAACAAGTTTGTTTACCAGACTACAAAGGAAAAATGGAAAATCGTAAATAATATCAAATATTCATTGTTTATTCCAAAAATTGTGAAAATACTCAATACGCCACTTGCTTAACTTACAAAGACAATCAAAAGAAAAGCACAAAACTAAAACATTACAATACAATAAAGACAAAGGGCATAAATTGAGTTTAATACAAAAAAATGAACCAAACCTTTTTATTTCGGTTTCGTTGGTTACGTTATATTGTAACCGTTTTTAAAAGGAACGTTATCATAAAGTTCCTGTGAAATTAACCAGTTTATATCATTAAAAACCGGTTTTTCCAGCGAGTCACCTTACCAAATTGTCACCCGACAGCTGTCAATGTCACTTGTCAAATAAACCAAAATAATTTATAGGTTAGAATAAAGTTCGAGTCCCAGCGACGTCATACGATGTCAGGCGTCCTGCGCTTGAATTTATGAATTTACACTCTGTAATTAAGTATTATGTCAGTCTTCATTTCAAGAAAACCTCTTGCTTTCTGACGTTAAAATGCTTGGAACTCGAACGTTCGGGCTCTTTAGAACAGTTTGGAGTAAAACCGAAACTAACCGGTATATTTCGAACCGGTTCCGATTCTTATTGTCAATGCCTAAATTAATTAATTATAATTTCACAAATAAATGGTGCTCGCTTATCGCAGGAGTCATCATTTAGTAGCCCGGAGTGATGCATGAAACCGCACATCTCATTACGTTTCTTATTGTTGGGTTCCCCTGGAGCCCATGAGTCGTACCCGGCCTCCTGAAGTGACTCTTCTGAAAAACAAATTTAATTTAAATATTATATAAAGTCTTTGATCAGTGTGTCTTGCCAGTGATGACATACGGTACGGAAACGTGGTCGCTTACAATCGGCCTTATCAGGCTCAAAGTCACCCAAAGGGCAACGGAGAGGGCTATGCTACGAGTCTCTCTGCGTGATCGGATTAAAAATGAGACCATCCGCAGCAGAACCAAAGTAACCGAAATAGCTCTCCGAATCGCTAAACTGAAGTGGCAGTGGGCGTGGCACATTGCGCGTAGAACTGATGGCCGTTTGAGCGGGAAGATTCTCGAGTGACGGCCACGTACCGGAAGGCGCAACGTGGGTAGGCCCCCCACAAGGTGGACTAATGACCTGGTGTAGGTCGCAGGAGGAGTCCGCTGGATGCGGGTGGCACAATTGGCATAGGACCGTTTATTGTGGCAATCTTTGGGGGAGGCCTATGTTCAGCAGTGGACGTCTTTCGGCTGATACAATGATGATGATGATGATGATTACATGTTATATGCCAAAGAAAAAATACCAAAATTTACAAATGGAGGTGGGATAAGATAATTTGAGTTGTTCCAGAAAATAAATTTATCAAGATAAAAAAAAAAACAATTCAAATACCAAGTCAGTTAAAGTCATGCCGCGTGGTGACGGCCGTAGGTTAAGTACATACGACCGTTGGTCATCCCCCTCCCAACTCATCCCGTAGGTATTCATTATTGATTATTTATTTACTGAAATTGACGATGATTGATGGGCAGCAGGACCATCATAGATACACTACGGTGATTAATTAGATTAACTTATTATATAAATTATTTTACACATTACTACATTAATTATCACTGGGTCTTACTATTACGTTATTTCCTTGCAAAATAAAGCACAGTGATATGTTCGCTTACTAACTAAATATTCGTGCACATTATAAAAACATTCGTTAACTAAAAACTGTTTCAGATGTTTTTTAAATTGGCTTGGATTTTGCAGTTCTTTGATAGAGTTTGGGAGGTGATTGTAGATTTTGGACTCTGCGATTGCTCAGCGTGGCGGTTATGGGCATTCACCTCCTAATGCGACCATACGCATAGTTAATAGGATAGGTTTACGTCCAGTAGTGGATTGAGAATCATAAATGACCATAGTTATGCAGAAAACACCTAACTTCGAGTTTTTGGAAATTCAGAAAGCTACCTACTTAACTCATTATGACAAGAAATAGTAGGCAAAACTATGGTCAAATATGTTCCTTGGTCGTGATGGTCTATGTTTTTAAGTATCTACTGTAGGTATATATTTCACATCATCAACCTATCTCAGTCCACTGCGAAACGTAGGACTCTCCTATTAACTATACGTATAGTTACGTTAAGAGGTAAATGTCCATTATCGCCACGTGGATTGGCGATCGCAATAAAGTGTCTATTATGACGCTGCTGCCCATCATCAATTTTATATCAAAAAATGGTCAGTGACACTTCAATTCCTTCGTCGACTCTTATGTTACGACACCATCGGGAAGAGTTGGAGACAAATGTATTCTTACTGCCGTCACCACACGGCCAGGACATTTATTAACGTTTTATTTATATCCAACGTAGGCCGCGTCTCGGCCCTCGGCTAGTTTGTAGCCTATTTAAAATATAAAAAAATCCTCACCGTCGATTGTAAACCAGACACCAGCTCGACTCCTAATCCCAATGATCACCTGTTCAGGAGAATTGTTATCCCTGAACATCCGCCGCAGAAATTCCGCCTCTTCGACGCTGTTGATGACGGCGAGCTGAGCATCCTCCCGGTGACAGGATACGTACGCATCGTACCAGGTTCTGGGGGTCTTGTGGAATCTGTAGCAGCTGCCGATTTGGAGATCGACTTTGTACCCTGTCGGAATATTCAAAATTATGAACAAACAAACAAAATTATGAAACAGTAACGGTCGATTGAAGGCTGAAGGAAAGGTTGAAGGCAAGCGAGGAAGGAGAAGACCGAGGATAAGTTACATGGATCAGAAAAAGAAAAGACAAGGGTGATGTCGTATAAGGAAATCAATAACGGAGCCCAAGATAGAACCAGATGGAAAGAGCTACACCGACAAGAGTCTAACTCATAAATTTATGATGATGAACGGTCGATTGTAAAAAAAAATACACTATTTACCCTTTACCGTGCAAGACTCATACGAGTAAATCCTGGATTCAAGATTCAACGCCATCTTGTAGTACGAAAAATTCTTTGTAAGAAAAAAATACAAAAAGACAGTGTTATAGGGTGGCCGTTTTTGAGACCGGTGCATTAAAATGAAAACAAAATTTTACGTCATAATTTTTGTGTTACGAAGTTAAATGTTGAGTAACAACTTTTGGTACTGAAGAAATTCAAATTTTATATGAGCGATCAACAATACGAACCTATAGGTATCTTTTAAATTTGCCCCCTTTTACTACTGCCAAAGATTGTTCGACAGAGTACCTGTATACCTACCACATAGTTTGTATCACTAAATTTCGTCACACAATTGACGCTATCGTGATTTTTGTTTTAATCAACTAAACTCTATACAATTGCAATCGATCCGTAGAGTAAAAACTAAATATCTAGTTTTTGTCAAGGTGCTTTTGTCAACATCGACGATCCCTGGATAGTACTGACCAACATCGCCACAAAGGTTCCTCGTGATGGTAGCATTGTCCTGGCGACAGAAGTAAGGCAGCGAGTTGGAACAGTCGACCTCAACGAGTGTGCCGACGCCAGATAACGCCAGGCAATCTTCCACGTCTGCGTAGGCTGGGACACCGGAAACCCAACACATCGGGACTGATGTCAGCGGCAAACCTGTTAAGCATATAGCTGTTAGGATATCATCAACTGGTCGTTTACGTGTGTATGACATGTTCTTTTCTCTTGTATTTAATTTATGTTGATAATTTATGTTGATTTTATTTAATTTACTAACTTAGCTTTAAGTAATTTGTATTTGACATTGAATTTATTTGTTTTAGTAATTGTTATAAAAAGGTGATTGGTGTTTTGAAGTTTAAGAATGTTTATGGTTTTTTATATATCTGACTAGTATGTAAGCGCATTGGTGTATACTGTCATGCTTATGTATGCTTAAATAAATGAAATGAAATGAAATCAAGGATCGTTCTGGATCTGTTCCGTACAGTAGAGACTTCCTTATCTTATGATGTTAACATATTTTATTTTATAAAATATTTTTTTAAAAACACTTTTACAATGTATCGACGCTGGAAAGGAGAAATTGGATAAGCGACACTTTTGAAGATATTGAGTTATATACACCGTTAGAATCGGCGAATTTTTCTGCGTCGAATGAGCTAGGTTTCGTATCCATCTGACAACATTTGTGTCGCTTATCCCATTGGTGACTTAGAAAACTTTCAACCATTTTTTATTGCTTAACGACTTGGTTTTTAACAACTTTTAGTAATTTGGAGATTAGATAAAATATAATTCAACATAATTAATCTTGGATTATTTTACCTATTCGTCATGACAAGTTAAATTTTACTTGGATATTTTTGCTGTGTAACAACTAAACTTCACTTGTCGGTTAGCTATTTCTACCTGACTGTATGATATGTTCTCATGTCGTTTGGACAATTTTACCTTCATCTTAATTTAAAATTGAAGACGGTTAGACAATATTACTTGACTATGATATCTGAACTACTTATTGGCGTTTATCCATTTTTACCTACATTTATTTATGAACCATCCCCTTCCCATATCCCTTTTTACTATTTACCTACTTTTTACCTACTTTTTGGAATAATATTATAAAAAATCCTAAAACAGTTTTTCTTTTTTCACGTGTAAGTAAATTCGTTTACTAGTCACGGAATGTTACTCATGTAATTAATATGACTAACTATGAAGTCTAACATAGTTTCTCATTTTAAGTATGTGGATATTTCTTAATGGTACATTTATGCTATTTTATCAATTTATATATTTTTACCCGAATATAAAATAAGCCACTTCGGCAGTTAGATAATTTTAACGGGATACATTCGTTATGTAAGTCTCGGGTGGACCTTTTTACCTTCCTTATTTCTTAAACAACGTGTTGGTTAGATAATTTTACCTGAATCAATTTTTCCGACCATTTTGCTTAAGCGACAGTAAATCATTAAATAACACTTGAATACGTTAAATAATTAAAACATCACATAGAAAACATATTTATGTCTATAAATAATGCTTCAGTTATTTGATTTGGCCTGCTGATTAATTTAAATGATTTTTTTTCGAAAATCTCGGCGGTTTTTTGCTTCTCCTGTAAAGTACGCACTGTGTCGCTTATCCAATTTCTCCTTTCCAGCGTCGGTATCTATTTAGGAGATCCCAACTCTTTCTTAGTTTTATGTACCCTGATTGTGGATTTATGAGCAATAAACGACTTAGAATTTTTATATTGAATTTCGACCTAATGACATCATTAGGTCGAAATTCAATATAAAAATTCTAAGTCGTTTATTGCTTGTGATATACACATGTATATCTTCTTCGGTTACCGCGATAGTTATTCATGATATAAAACGATTTAAACGAATTATTTCACGTATATTAATTAACGTTGTAACGACGTTTCGTACAATTATGTTGTGCACAAGTATCTAAGAAATTATTGGGATCTCCTAAATAGATACTTTGTATTCGTATTATTAAAAAAAATATCTGAAATAAATAAATAAATATCTTAAATTAATAAAATATGTTAACATCATAAGATAAGGAAGTCTCTACCATACGGCACAGGGTTAAGTTTTCTAAATGACGGGCGTTTGTCCGATTCTTGGACATCATCGGCCTATATCAGTCAACTGGCTGGCAGCCTCTCCTTAGCTTATGCGTATGGTCGTACAGGAGCCCATTTCTCAAAAGCTTGTAACTTGTAATACAAGTGGAAGTCTCTTTTTGACACTATTAATTTGATAAGGACTTCAGCTTGTATTACAAGTTACAAGCTTTCGTGAAATGGGCCCCAGGTAAATTCACGAAAGCTGACACGAATGGATCGAGTAAGTGACAGAATGTATCTATGTGTGGATGTCAAAATGACAGTAGATACATGTTGGTATAGCACGGCCGCATACACACAATGATAGATGTCATTCATTTCATTCATTCTATGTGCCAGAGCTTTGGTGTATTTACCTGTATCAGGAGGCAAATGCCCATAATCGCCACGGTGAGCAAGCGGATTGACGATCGTAGTAATGTGTCCAGTATGATGAAGCTGCTGCCCTTCATCAATCTTCTATCAAAGAATGGTCAGTGACACTTCAATCCCTTAGTTGGCTTTTACGACACCCGCGGGAAAAGTTGGGATGGTGGCAAATGTATTCTTACTGCGGTCACTTCACGGCCAAATATAATTATAATTATTGCTCCTTGAAAATCAAAGCGGCACTGAACAAAATTTGAATGCTACAGCATTCAAAATAGTGACATTGTTCAATTTGTCAATGATTGAATTACGATATACAGGTGATTTTGTATAATGCCACTATCAATTTCAAGGTGCTAATATGTCTCATATTGGGAATTTTATTCAAAAAGAGTGCGGGTAATTTCTGGATGAAGTTAGCACAGGACCGGGAGCAGTGGCGTACTGCGATCCTACCGCAACCTTCGAAATCCACTAATTTCGAGGATTTGGCTCTGTTACTCTTCTGACGCCTTGGTTAGTCAGAGACAAATCCTAAAAAATTACGACTTTTGAAGCTCGCGGTTGTACCTATACGCTCGTAGAACCGATGGCCGTTGGGGCGGGAAGGTTCTCGAGTGGCGGCCACGTACCGGAAGGC
The DNA here is from genome assembly GCA_025490895.1 of Thaumatotibia leucotreta. Classification (NCBI taxonomy): domain Eukaryota; kingdom Metazoa; phylum Arthropoda; class Insecta; order Lepidoptera; family Tortricidae; genus Thaumatotibia; species Thaumatotibia leucotreta. Next base: position 47,717 of record JALPQI010006161.1, read on the forward strand.
GCAGCGTGGGTAGGCCCCTCACAAGGTGGACTGATGATCTGGTGAAGGTCGCAGGAGTCCACTAGATGCGGGTGGCACAGGACCGGTCATTGTGGCAATCTTTCGGGGAGGCCTATGTTCCGCAGTGGTAGGCTGATATGATGATGATGATGATGATGATGATGATGATGGTTGTACCTATAGGCTTGGAAGAAAGGACAAAACCATGATTGCAAATTATACCAGCGCATAATAGACAGCCTGTCTCCTACCGAACGTGCGGACCCCGCGCTCCGGTGACCGCACAGTTACCCAAGCATTGCGCGCGTAGTTACACAGAAGCTTTGACTGTGCGAGTACCAACGCCTTTGTTTCACAGATTATATCACCACTGTCCGAGGAGTGCCCTGTGTGCTTACTGTGAGCTGCCGCGCCATATAACGTGGACTTACTCAATACTCAATACTCAATCTTTATTGCACTTATAATGTGGTTTACAAGGTGTTACACAGTAAGTTACAGAGACATTATAACCCTGTTGGGCACGGCAATTTTTTTTGTCGAGAGAGGGAGGCTTATAATTAAAGTAAATTGGTATTCTGGTATCTACGGCACAATTTAAGCGGCTACTAATTAAATATTATCATTACTTACTTTTCATCCATCCCACTCATACTCCCGTATTGGTGCGAGCGAGTCTGATAGAAAGAAAATCCGCGTTAATAACGCGTCGGCAGCTTATGATAATGGTACTGCTACTGGTACTGGGTGCAGTAAATTGCGGCGTGAAGCCACGAATGCGTGTGTGGAGACTGTGGAGTCCATTCCGCAAGGCGATCCACACTCGCGTTCGCAGCGTCTCGTCTCCATTCGCTCACGAGTGAGGCGCGGCCATAATACGTTATGAAGAACATACCGCCAATAATTTTAACATTTTCCTTAGAAATGAGGGATTTTATTCCAGTAAACATGGTGCGCATCAGCTGACGTTTTGCCAATAACGCCAGCATTTCCTGGGTCATTGCGGCTGAATATGGAGTTAACATTCTTCCACCTAAAAAAAAATGTTTATTTAAGTATATATGAAAATACATATATTTGTAAAGAAACAAATACACGTACAGTCGAGGAAAATGAATGTTTAGCAGTTTGATCGTCCACATAATCTGTTCGTATTATAATGACAAATTACGTCACATACTCATGAAGTTTTCTAGTTTTATTTCTTGCTGGGTGAAACGGTAGTTCGATTTTCAAACTATAATTGTTTGGTAATCAGATTGTGACAATGACTGCTTAATGACAAAGATACGTCAAACTCAATAATTATAAAATATTGTTTGGATTCTTTCGATATAATAATATTGCGAGAATTACAACCTAATCTGATTAAAAAACTGCACGTGCGGACTTTGCTCACGAATAAGTATTTGGATTTTTATTGGTCGTCAACAATTTTCACAGATGAGAAAACGTTTGAATCTTGCATTTGTGGCAGATTAGCCAATAGGGGGGGGGGGGAGGTGAGCGGGTACTCTCAGGTATGCGACGATGAGATATTGGCCTGCACCTCAAGTCCATCATACACGTCCTTGTCCGTATGGAGCCAACCAGGGGTTGATCGTACTCCCTGGGCAATGCTAGTGGCCAATGGGCGTCGCACTATTTACTTCTACCCCTGACCACTAGTAGCTGAGTATGAGGGCGGCATCCGGCGCGGGCGACGCTCCTAGCGGTGATGTGGCACTCCCAACCCGCCGGATGTTATTAAATACAAGTAAGTTTATATAATAATAATAATAATAATAATAAATCTTTATTAACCACCATAGGAAATACAATTTTACAGGCATATCCGGTATGTCCCAAACTAGGCTGAGCCTGTATCTTAGGACACACTGAGTCCGTTAACAAAAACACTAGGATTACTTCGTGTTACAAACTTAACAACAAAATTTTACATTAACATTAACATAAAAAATCCAAGCAAAATTAAGAAAAAAGACTAAGAAACCGTGTGTGTGTGTGTGTGTGTGTGTGTGGTGTGTGTGTGTGTGTGTGTGTGTGTGTGTGTGTGAGTGTGTGTGTGTGTGTGTATGTGTGTGTGTGTGTGCGTGTGTGTTATGGAAAGTGAGCGGAATGAACCAATGGACTCTCTATACACATGGCCGCAATATGTCTTCAGTGTCGCTGTAAGAAAGAGTAGCAAACCATTTTTTTAAAGCAGATTTTACTTCGAAAATCGTCATATTTTTTAAATCGTTTCGTCCGTCGTGGGACGGAATATATCTAAGTATCTATTATAGAAGATATAATTGTCCTCCCCAAACCAATCTAAGGTGTTCACCGTGCTGAGAGATGCATGGCTGGTGGTGAGACCAGTCGCGAACGGAGGCCTCAGGTATTGGGCAACTACCTGTTGAATTTTTGCCTTATCTGCGCAAGCGGGGCTCTGCGCGGATGGACCAAGTACATCCCTAGCTAATCGTGGGAACTATATGGAAGAGATAACTAAAAAAATTAATAAAAAAGCAAACAAAAAACACACACAAACACAACAAACTTCGACCTCCTTAGATGAGACGGCGAAAGCTGAAGCACTAAGGGGGGAGAAGAATACAAAAGGGGGACCGGCCAAGGAGGAGACGTTGAAGTCATCGGAAGCGGGGGTACCAACCGGAACCCCAGCCAAGGTGACTAAGCCAGAGCCAGAGGTGAGATTTTATGCCTCCGTTTGGGTGGACGAATTTTAAAAGAAGCAAAAATGAGGTCGTGACAGGAAAAGGAAGCTGCATTGAGTTGCCCATGCGAAACAACCAAATCTGGAGAAGAAGTTAGAACAAGATCTAAAAGTGAAGGAGGACCATTGTGGGGATAGTGGGTAGGGCCAAAAGGCAGAATATTAAGGTTAAGGGAAGTCGCAACGGACTGAAGTTTAAAGGACCGGATATCTTTCTTTAAAAGGCATGTGTTGAAATCACCCATAATTATGGTGTGATCAAATTGGGGACAAAGATCTTCCAAGGTTCTTTCGAGGGCATCAAAATAATTGACATGCAAATTAGGGCTGTAGAAGACACCAAGGAGTACCCTAGCATGATGCAAAGTCACCTCAAGAAAAAGGTGCTCCGAGGAGTTCAAGTGGGCAACAGGAGACTCCGAAACAACACGACAAGGCAGATCACTTTTTAAGTAGACTGCCACTCCACCGCCACGCATCATGCTAGAGCTACCATCTGCAGTACCTGTTCTGTCATTACGCAACAAACGGTATCCAGGGAGGGGATAGAGAGTCGAGGGCAAAGATGGTTTGAGCCACGATTCCGATATGAGTATGGCGTCAATATTATTGTTAGAGCCAAATGACGACAATAACTCAGTATAATGTGCAGGTACACTTTGTGCGTTAATATGGACTACATTAAATTGTTTTTTAGCTAAGGCAAAAGTGTTATGCAGCCGATCGCACAAATCAGATATATCTGAAGCTTCACTCAAGGAGTCATAGTGACTAGAAGATGACAAGGAAAAGAACTCACTATCATGACTCTCGTTAAAAATATCTGACATATAAAATATAAACTAGAATACTACTAATATACTTTTGAATACAAAACAAAATATACATATAATAATTATATATATTAAGGTACTAACTATAAGTATAATATATCAATATAATATAAAATATACGTATAAGCCAATGCGTATGTAAAAACTACAACAATCTGTAACAAAGTAACAAACTAAACTTACACCTTTCTCATTAGCTCACCAACAGTTATTACTACTTTACATAATATTTATGTGATTAATTTGAAATACCAAACTAGCATTAACAAAAATGGAAAACAAAAAAAAAACAAAAAAACAACAATAGCTTATTGCATAGAAAAATACATCTAGAAACTAGTAAAACGGAACGCAACCATCTACCGCTGTCAAAATGACACTTGTACGTCACACTTACTTTTGGCAATGGCAATAAAAACAATTTGTTAACGCAACATGAAGGTATGAGAAGAAATTTAAAAGCATAAGGACTGCAATAAGAGGTGGATGGAGAATTAACGAAATACCATAAATACTGAAATACGCAACTACCGAAAAGCAGAAGCCGCAGGACTCTTTTTCCTAAGGTTGTGAACGCGACGCGCAGTTCCCGCGGGCTCCTTCATCGCCGGCGCAGGTTTCTTGGCGGCCTCGGCGCACTGACCCGAGGAGACTCCAGGGACCTCATCGGGAACTGGAGCCGCAGTGGCGGCTACTGACGAAGAAAGTGAAAGGAGCTCCGCCATGGACGTCACCTTATGACGTGTTCCATCGCCGCCATGCACAACGACACGACCATCCCTAGTCCAGCTACCCTGGACTCCATAGATTCGACGAGCTTCCAAAAATACTTATAAAAATACTTATACTAGAATGTCACAGCTGCCTCATGGAGGAAAGCAAGGAAGGGAACAAAGTGACTATACAATGGATAAAAGGACACAGTGGCTCAAGAGGGAATGATGCGGCGGATGAACTGGCGAGAAAAGGGTCAGAGACACCGACGTACGGACCGGAACCCATCATACCACTACCTTTATCATACATACGAAACCAACTCGGTCTATATCATCGACATCTCCACAATAAATGTTGGAACGACCTGGTCTCCTGCAGACAAACCAAAGAAGTACTACCTGAGTTAAACTGTAAAATCACGAAAACCCTACTACGAACACCCAGGCACAAACTGAGGAAAATAGTAGGATTGATCACGGGACACAACACTTTAAACAAACACCTGCACAATATGGGCAAAACAGATAGCCCCATGTGCAGGGCCTGCATAGAAGAGGAGGAAACAGCAAAACATATTCTTCTAGACTGTAAACAGGTAGAGGTATACAGGAGTAGGCACTTGGGGACTCCACAGACACTAAAGGAGGCATTTAGCAACCTGAAACATACACTGAGTTTCGTGGAGGAGCTTGGATGGTTGGAATAGGGCTACCTCGCTATCACGCAAAAAAGGCACAATGGTTGTCGAGTTGCGGAAAAAGCCCAGTAAAACTAACTAACTAACTAACTAACTCGTGGCAGATTAAATTTATGGCGGCATACACGTTGTCAAGAAAAAAAACGGTGTCAACTTGTGGGACTGGATGAGTGCTGATGGTGTAGGCGAACTCCAATAGCAAATGTAGTGGATTATGTTACGATGTTGGAAGAGAGTATGCTTCCCAGTGTGCGAATGTGTATTCACAACAGGAGATGCCTAATTGTTCATTCGAGCAAGATAATACACACGGCTAGAATAAGTAATAAGTACCTGGTTTGATCGTCACCCGAAAATGAATAAAATAATATGGCTGGCTAAATCATCTAATCTTAGCCCTATAGAAAATGTATGGGATCGGAATTAATGGAGAACCGAAGCCCTCATCCAACATTGCAATCAAGCATGGGAAGATATCTCCCTGGGATGGGACCTCTGCACTGAGCTAGTAACTTCCATGCAAGACCATTTTTTAGCAGTCCTAATTGTCGTAAACAACCACGGGGACTACACTCGTTTTTAAAACATGGTTTATTTAAGTACTAATAAATATAAACAGGCATATAGTTTTTTATTTCATTTCCTCGTGTAACTTATTAGCTGAAGGTCTGGTTTCATAATCGTCAGGTAAGGTTCAGATAAATATAACACTTTCTTTATGTTCATGCATGTGAAAGAAAAAGTGCACGGCGTTGTATGACACATTTTTTATCTGACTAATGTGAAAGTGAGAAACATGCCAAACATTCTTCTTTAAGGGCTGATTTTTCAATCCTCAGTTAAAAATATTACCATTCTTATCTAAGGTCATCAGTCAAAAAAGGATAGAACTAACATTTATTTGACAGATACTGTTATTACCTGCGGCCCTACCGCGAAAAACGAAATTTGTAAATTTCGAGGATTTGTCTCTCTCACTTTAATGACGCTTTCGTTTGAGTGACAGAGAAAAATCCTCGAAATTTACGAATTTCGATTTTCGCAGTGGTAGGCCTGGGTATTAAAAAATCAGTCCTTAGTCGTGTTAGTACGTTCGAGTAACAAAAGTCAAAAAACGTTCACATTTATAGGAAACATACACGGAATTAAGTATCCTATTATTGCTGTCAACTTCAATACTTGTCATTGTCACGGACGTTAATGCCAAAGACAGACAAAGATAGAAATATGCTGTTTTCTTCTATTTGACGAATATAGACATATCTTGGTTCGTTATTAGTCGCTTGCAGTCGGAAAATGTAGCACGACTAATTTCAGAATTATGGCAACCTGCTAAACATTCATTTTCCTCGACTGTACATACGTGCATCATCAAATTATCTCAGTCTACTGCTGGAAGTAGGCCTCTCCATTAACTATGCGTATGGATTCATTAAGAGGTAAATGCAAATAATCACCACGTTGAGCTAGCGGATTTGCGATCGCAGTTATTTGTCCACTATGATGACTAAGGGAGACTCAGGCAATGAAGTATCACTGACCATTCTTTGGCAGCAGCGTCATCAAAGAA